>PVJA010054511.1:0-11541 GCA_004027025.1 Myocastor coypus
TTTTTTTTTTCTTTCTTTCTTTTTTCTATGCAACATCAATAGGGAGGTGGGTCATGCCCACACACTGTACTCTCTAGAATGATTGTGAGGACAATATGCAATATGTCAACTTTCAAAGAAAAGAAAGGGGAAAAGAAAAAAATAATGTGGATTTAGAAAGGTTAATGTTTAATTGTTTGATCAATCTTATATACCTATATGTATTAATCTAAACTGATCTGATGATGAAAATATGTAATATAACCATTGTTAAATTTAAACAATAAAAAATTGAAAAAAAAAGAAGGAAAAGTAGACATGAAAAGTCTGTGGGAATGACAAGTATTAGGAACTTCGAAATTTCAATAATGTCCAATTGTTTTGGAACAAACGTATGCGGTAGTGAGTGAAAAACGCAGTGCAGAGACCTACACGGTGGGCTAACAACTTTTTACCACTAGATGGCAGCTTTGCCTCATAATGAATTCCTCACACACATGCAGAAAGTAAAATACTGATTCTGACACCGTTACAGAAACCCAAACACAGTGCACCTGACTATTTTGAACGAATTATAAATACAATACTACTTATTCATCTTACTATGACCAATAATTTTATGCTTAATTTTCTCATATTTTTATTTTTTAAAGAATACAAAATGTAATAAAAACAGCATTAGAAACGTTACAAAATATTTCATGATGTGTTTACCTTACATAATATAAATGTGCAAAATTGGTTTAAAAACCAACAAAAAATAATTATAAGAAATTAAAAAGGAACAAAAGACCAGCAGAAGGGCTGGCCAAGTAGCTCAGCAGATTAAAGCGAAGCCTTCAAGCAGGCGCAGGGGCCGGGGATTCATGCCCCACCCTTGGGGCACCCTGAGAGGGCAACTGAGACTGTGGGTGGTGGCGCACGCCTGTGCTCCCAGCTCTTGGGAGGCGTAAACAGGCAGATCACTGTGAATCCAATCTAGTAGTGAGACCCTAAACACCTTGTAGACCCCTCCTTAAAATACAAAAAAAAAAAAAAAAAAAGACCTGCAGAAATTGGCAGTACAATTATACAAATTATACATACATTAAATATATCACTTCCTCTTCTTTCTTTTCCCCTTTTCTTGATCCCCGTTTTTCCTTCCCTTTGAACAGATTCTTTCCCTTTCACAGTACCTACTGTACCTTTCAGGTGCTACTGATTCGCAGGTTCTTATACATCGACCTGATGAGCTCACACAATGCCTGCACATGCGAGTGTCACTTATTTCATGTACCAGTGCAGTCTACAGCTGCATCCATTTAGCTACAAAAGCCTTGCATTTATATTTTTTAAAGCTAAGTACAAATAGCTTGTGTACAAATACCGTATCTTTTTTATTCATTCCTCAGTTGATGGGCATCTGGGTTGTTTCCAAGGTTTAGCTACGACAAATCGCACAGCTACAACCATGGGTGCATGCATATCCCTGTGATAGGATGATTTTAGTTCTTTTGGAAAAATACCTGGGAGGGGAATGGCGGGTTTATGCCTAATTTTAACTAAACCTGCCATTCAATTAATTGTAAAAATGCAAGACTTTATATACAGTAAGTATAAAGAAAATTCAGCAGCTGGGCATACTCCTGAGCACTGGATAGAAAATCATAATCTCTCGGCTACTATAAGTCACGATAAAGAAGAGAATGCATTAATATTGATTTTTAAATTAAGATATTTACTGAGATTTGCTTTCCTGTGTAAGACCTGCATATTATATTACATACGCCTGAAGTCTCGTTGATTTTTATTTGTTTTCCTTTACTCTAGAGAAATATTTAAAATTATTTTAACTTTTTAGATAAATGAATATATGGCCATAACTTCATTTAAAACATATTTCATGTACTATTCAAAGCTAAAATGACAAGCTCCAGTTGGCAACCATGTTTAACTTATATTTACTTTGAAAATATTTACTAAGGGGGCTGGTGAGATAGCTCAGCTGTCTACAGCACCTGCTTAGGCAAGGTTAGGCAGGGGCACTGGACTGCGGTTCAATCCCCAGTGCTACATGCTGCACCAGCCCCATGCCCAGGGATAGCTGAGCCAGCCCCAAAAAGAAAATATCTACTAAGCATATTAGAAAAACTAGCACACTTTTCTTACTGCGCTTATCTCTGGCCTTGCTGCCTAATTTAATCAACAGGCATGTCTCTGCCCTAGCATTATGCCCATGAGAAGTAGGAGAAACTATTCTCCCTCCAAGGAACACAGAGTCTTGTCACCAAGGCAGATCCAGTTGCCTATGGAAGCTTTCTAAAATTCCTACAGATGTGACTGTACGGGTATTCCCAACACCATACTTCCATTCTCGAAGCAGGACACAGAGACTGGCTTCAGATCTGGGCAAGTGTCATCCGGGCACTTGTCACCTTGGTCACTGTAGGCTGGCACGTATGGACATAATACTCGATGGTCTCTGGCAGGGAGCATAAGGTGCTAAGGTGAGTCAGGGTTGGCGTGACTGAGGAGGAGACGGGAGCCCTGAGCTGGAGGCCAGCCCTGAGCAAACCATATAGGAAACGTACCACAGGAAATCAGGGGCACCCTTGCTTAGCTCTAAAAATAACATCTTTACGGGGTCCAGGAGATAGTTCAGTAGAATAAGCACCTGCCTGGCAAGCTCAGGGTCCTGAGTTCAATCCATGGCACTACAAAACAAACAAAAACACATCTTTACAGTGATTTTACATGAAAAATAAAAGCGTATACTCAATGACTTTCCAGGATCCAGTGGTGCCTACACACCATAGTTTACCAAGGAAGATAAGCCAGTCATACTATAATCAGGTGAACTGTGTCCACCCATCCAGATATTGAACTTTCACAATCCGATTTTGCTTAGCCATGTATGCCACAGATGTAATGGATTAGGATGAGTTCATCCTGGAATTTATAGTGCCTTCTTCCAACAACCCTAGCAGAATAGTACACACATCAATCAAAATGCACTAGTTTTTGCTCAATATTTTGTATGCATTAACACATTCTGGGAAATCCAGTATAAACGTTCAGATAGAGTCCAATTAGAAGTGCAGATTAAAAACCATCTTGTGAGGGAGCTGTACAAATTCAAAGACTCCGTGTAAGTCTTCTTTTGCCACTTTAATATGAAGTGTGGCTAGTGGTAGAGCCCAGTGGGAAAATAGCAGAAAGCATCTGACGGGCTCCTTCTGGGTCCACACAGAAGGCCAGGGGCATGGGCACACTGTAAATCATTAGCTGGCTTAGCACAGTACTCCAACTCTGGGCATTTACACTGTTGCTTCTGGAGTCCCTGTTCTTGCTCCTGGTCACACGATGCCTGAGAGGGCACATACGCTACTCTCTGTGGTAGAATTGAGCCATTAGCCACTGCCCACCAGAAAGATGACCCAAATGCTCCTGAGCTTTGAGCTTAGGATTCTCCTTCCAGGGAACAATATATTGATCTTGCAAAAGGAAAAGTAGCTTCGCCTCCTTTGTGCATTGAGTTCACTAATCTTAATAACTGTGTTCCAAAAGGACTTGTGATGACATGGAGGAAGCCACTGGCCACCACTTGCGCTGTGAGCAACGTGGTTTGAAATGAACAGAGTAGGCACACCTCCAGGCGAGTCTGCTTTACTGGCAGTGGAAAGTCCATGCCTGCGTCTAAAGGAAACCTGCATCTGGTCTGTGCCATTAGAACCACATGTGCCTCCCAGGCCTGAAATACTTTGGTCTGCTATGGCATTGCCCCTTCCACAGAGCCAATAAGGAAAAAGTGACCAATGTTATAGTTAACTATAATTAAAGGAGAAGACCACAAAACTTGACGAGTCCACAGTGTATATGCCACGGGCCTTTCCCTTTTTACTCAACAAAATGGCAAGTATCAGTGCTCCTGTAACTTGCAAAGAAAAAAAAAAAATCTGACAGAATTTTCGGGAATAAATCCTTTAGGATGTTATAGCCACTGATATTTAGAGCCTAAACTCAGGTCAGTATTCTTGGCACCTAAGCCATTAAGTTGCCTCAAGATAAATTTTGTACACTCTAAAACCATCAAGTTGCTCATGTAGGTTACAAAAAGACCCTGGGTTGGAGATATAGCTCAATAGTTTAGTGCCTGCCTGTCAAACACAAAGTCCTGAGTTCAATTCCTGGTACCAAAATAAAAGAAAAACTCAAAAGTTCTGGATGGCTGTTAAGTAGCAACTATCATGTTAAAAGGAAAACTGAGAAATATATGCTACACTCACAGAAATTGTCTTAGTTACCTTTTTGGGGGGGGGGTTGTTATTGCTAGGACAAAATACTTGACACCCAAAATTCAGGAAGGAAAGGTTTATTGAGCTCACAGTTGGTGAAAGTTTCAATCCAGACTCAGCTGGCTCCAAGTCAGACTGGCATATGGCAGGGAACAACCATTCATGGCAGCAGAAGACAGCGAAGAGCAAAGGGAGGAGCAGGAGCTGCGGCAGCTAGCAAGCACCTCTCCCTTCCTATGCTGAATGCAGATTACCGCCCTCAAGCGGGTGTACCTCTTCACAACCATCATCCCAGCTTTGGATCAAAAATTAATCAAAACTGTAGAAGCTGCCACATGACTGCATGAGGCTTTTGGGACAACCACTAGATGGCGCTCTGACAACCGCAGAGGCTTTCCTTTCATTCCATACTTTGGAAATTTTCCTATGCCTAACAATGACTTTATAGGTTACATATACTCAAACAGATATGTAATAATTTGTGATCAACTTAAGAGCTTTCTATAACTTTTACTCTCCTAATTACATGAGAAGCTGCTCCCCCAATACCGACTTGTTAACCAAATGAACATTCTATGTTTTTCTAGATGAGAAACTTTCTAAAATGAAGTCACTGTCTTTCTGTCATATTCCTCTTTTCCCTGTTTTGGAAATTTTCATATGGGTAAAAATGACTCGAAAGATTACATGTACTCAAACAGGTATGCAATATTCTACAGTCTACAAGGAATTTGGAAAACTGTGTAAATCACCAGCAAACTCATATTTTCATCAGTGAACATTATCCAGCATTTCCATGCACAGAGGCAGAAGCTATAAAATAGCTGTTGCCCGTCTTCAAGGGTCTCTAGCCCTGGGTGGGAAAAGTGGGCAATGATATTAAGTATGATTTGTATAACAAATAAGCTTTAATGTTGTATAGATTAAAATAGATACCAAATAAATCACTTGATTTGTTGCTTAACACAATTCTTACATTGATTAAGAATGTAAAATTCATCTCAGTTTTGTGGTCACTGGTATCTTTCCTTGTTGCAGTCCTGTCTCTGAGCATTTATTTTTCATGTTTAATATTTTTATTAATCTTCTACCATAAATAAATCATGGTGTAAGAGTCACTTTTCTGTTTGCTTTACGGCTTTTAAAAAAACACAACCTGGTTCTCTCATAAATGAACTGTCATAAATTATGCAGAGTTTCTAAATTGTTAGGCATATCTGACATATTTAGTTTATAATAAATTAAGAGGAATGCACTTGGCTTGATTTTCCCGCTTATTCATAAGATTAGTTTCACTCATCCAAATATTGCATCTCATCCATTCAAAAATCCATGAATTCTGTGGCCAATTTCACAAATATGAGGGGCAAATCATCCTGAAATGCACATCTATTGTTCCACTTACTCTTTCACAGGCAAGATCATCTATATTCAATCTAATGCTTAGTCTGACAGTTAATCTTGCAAATGAGAAAAGAACTCTCCCCAAACTATCCATATGCATTTACACATATTGAAGACATTGATCCCATTAAACAGCTGCGCTCAGAAGATGAGCTTGAAGAGTAGACATGTAAGGGTGGTGAATAAAAAGCAATGAGTGTTTACATTTTTAAAAATATGTTAGACTAAAAGACACATTGCCATTAGTGCCCCCTCTGGAAAAAAAATCCCCCTTGCTTTAACACACACGTCCCATCATTTTGCTACTTTATGTAGAAATTATGGAAGTCTTATTTCTAAGTGTCTTTTTGAGGTGCTTTAGGAAAAAATATCTATGTAGTGAATGCTGCTGCCGGGTGCCACCCAGTGGAAAGGCAGGCTGGGAGAAGCACTGAAGTGTGTGCGCATCCATCGTACTCACTAAATCTGGCACTGCCCACCTTCTGGCTCTTCCCCAGGGGTCCTAAATGCTTGACTAGATCAAGATACTGGTCACTGTGGAAGACAGACTTTTGGGAATATAAAAACAGAAACTCCAAGTGCCATCACGACTAATGCAAGCATACCACATCAGGGAGCGAGGTGCTCCATTACCTGGTACCCACATTCTTTCCAGTAGAACACAGGACCAAGTGGCATTTTCTCAAGATCCACCTGATGCCAGTGACAGTGGGCATTCTTATAAAACAGTCCTCGACTACTGGAAAGAGTCTCTCCTACTTTCCCCCTGCTAGCCAGTCTGAAGTCCTCCTGCACTTAACCACCTTGGCTCACAGCGTGGTTTGGCCTCAGTCTATACCGAATGCTCATTGCAAGACATGCTATAAGAAGGGGGATGCTGAAAATATAGCACTTTGTAATGGCTGTGATGGGAGTCATCCTACCTACTGAGTTGGACTGATGCTCAAGACTGTGCCTGAAGGAGATGGCTTTTGCCACAAATGCCAACCAAAACAACATTCTAGAGACTCTTCTAGACAGAGACCATCCTGTCTCTGAAAGCAGTGAAGAATGGGAGAGTCTGTAGGATGAGGAAGATGGTGAAGAGTATCAAAGTGAGGAGGAAGAACAGGAGGTAGAACAAGACGAAGATGCCTTTCAGGAAGAGGAAGAACTCAGCCCACAAAAACCAGGAAGACCACACATTAGGTTACCAATTAAGATAAGAGGGAGACTTAGCTCTTCTTTCTTAAGATGTGTCCATGAAGATCCTAGAAGATACCCTGCAAGGAGTCAGCTAAGTACACCCAAAACAACTGTTTCTTCTAGGACTACTGGTAGAAACCTAAGAAAGATAAGATCTGCTTTCTCTGTGGAAGCTAAACCTTTAAGAATCATCAATTGCTCTACTCAGCACAGTCATGGTACAGAGCAAGTTGATGTATCTGTGGAATGGCTGAGTCCTCACAGACAGCACAGAGGCTAATCAAGTGCCAAGAACACACCATAGAAACGTCCGAGCTTCCCCCATGTCACAGTTATCCCCACAAAGTCAAGGAAGGACTCAAGATCTTTCAATGTTGCTGCAAAACTTCATCTCCAGATACTGAAGCCAAGGGAACAGGCAGGAAAAGACGATCTATGAAGTCACTGGGATGCCACTGAGTCGAAGGAGCTCTGGCTGACAGGGAGGAGTTCACGAATTGTCTGATTTGGAGCAACTTGTGGGATCCGTATGGCACAACGACAGCTGTCTTTTTTGAAATTGATTTCTAAAACTCAGGTAGCACACTACCATGACATCATTAGAGAGCCCATTGCCTTAAATAGAATTCATGAAAAAGTGAACAAATGTGACTATAAATTAGCGCCTGAGTTAATTGATGATATCAAATTAATGTTTCTCAACTGCTTTGAGTTCAACCCCCATGACACAAGTAATACAAATGCTGGAACCAGGCTTCAAGCATGTTTCTATACTTGGGCTCAAACACTTGGACTCCATGTCACAATCAGCACTGTGGACCATGTCAGCACACCACCCTCTACAAAAAACGTCACAAGTCTAGTTTTTGTCCTTCTAAATGATATAATTCAGGGGAAAGTGGAACATTAAATCATGTTCAAGGGCCAGCCAAATAGCTCAGTGGATTAAAGCACCTGTGAGCAGGTCCAGGGGCTGGGGATTCCATCCCTAAGCCTAAGGTGTGGGTGGTGGCCCCACCCCTAGGGCACACTGAGACTGCAATTGAGACTGGGCAGGGTGGTGAGTGCCAGTAATGCCAGCTCTTGGGAGGCTGTAAACAGGCAGATCACTACGTGTCCCATCTAGTAGTGAGAGCTTGAACACCCTGTAGACCCTCCCCAACCCCTGAAAAAAAAAATCAAGCTCAAAGCAAATGGATAAAGCAGCAGCAACTGACTGATCACTTGAAGTGTGGCCTGCATGGGGAGCAATTTTAATATTAAGCACTCAGGAGAATGTAGGAAGGATTTCCTTAGCTCCGGTTTTGCTCAGCACCTAATAAGTTTGATAGATGTATGGATGCAGTACTCGTTTACAGAGGTTTTTGTATATTTTGAGATCATTCATGTGTGTGTGTGTGTGTGTGTGTGTTTGTATATTAGGGAAGGTTCTACAGGGTGCTCAGGGTCTCACTACTAGATCAGACTCACAGTGATCCACCTGTTTACAGCCTCCCAAGAGCCAGGATTACAGGTGTGCGCCACCATGCCCTGTCTCAATTGCTGTCTGGGGGTGGAGCAGCACAGCAGGCCTAGGAATCGAACCCCCAGTCGCTTCATCTGCTTGTAGACACTCTAATCTGCTGAGCTATTTGGCCGGCCACATGTGTATTTCTTGGAAATAACTTTTTCATCTTATGACTTATGTTGTTGTTGATTTTTTTAGAAGCTGTGATCTTAAGGGAAAAATAGCTACACAGATGGGTGTTCTGCTGCAGCACTTTAGAAACTGTGTACATGGCTTGTGATTTGTGTAATGAGCACACTCTTTCAACACTACACATGACTGGGTCCAAGTGTATATCCCTTGAAGTACTGTACTACTGCTGGATGACCATATTATATTGGAGTTTATTAACTAGATATTCATTTAGCATTCAAAGCAATTTGTTAATTTGTCCTGTAGTTATAAAATTTATACCTGGAAAACATTTTTTTAAACATTTTACTGCTTCTGTTTAATTCTCTAATTGCGTCAGTGTTCAAAAATTTCACCCTCCCTTTCCTGACAGTTCTTTCAGTTATCAGGAACTGTTTTACATGTTTCTGTGTACAACTTTTTAAGTGTAAAAGTAACACTACATTTCTTTAAGAAAAAAAAAAAAAAAAAAAGACATCAAGACAGCCACAATACAGCAACTAAAGGTCTGCATGAAAGAACTGCTTCAGAAAGTGGGAAAACTGATGGGATAAGTGTGTCCTGCACAGGAGGGAGGGTCTTTAGGGATCTTGTGGGCTTGAATCTTCCCATTTTATCACCCTGCATGCAGGACTCTGTCTCTGTTCCTCTTTGCTGGCATTTCATGCTCCCATCCTTGAGCCACTTTCTTGGAACCCACTACTCCCCCAAGAAGAGTATGTGTAGGTAGAGCTACCGCTCTGCAGGCTGATGGGACTTGGACGAGCTCCGATGACATCTCCCAGGGTCATCCAAAGGACCCAGGGTTCCATAACAGGACCCCGGCAGGGGTAGCAGCCCTTTGGAGCTGGACATCAGCAGGTGAGCAGCCATGCATGGGGACTGGGCGGCCAGAAGAGGGCAGGGAGCGCCTGTCAGCTGCATCCTCCGGGCCACAGGCTCAGCCTTCAGAAAGGTACAGGGGGACCACTGCCTTCTCCCCGAGGAAATGACACCCCACTGGAGCCAGGCAGAGGCATGCTAGAGAGCACCAGCAGGGTGGGCAAGGGATTCATTGGAGAGGAGACTACGGGATACTCCTGCAGAGTGGCAGGGCAGAGTTCCCGGATTTTACCTTAGAACCTAATACTTGTTCACAGAAAGGAAAGTATCCCCTGCAATTGTTTTTGGTGGCAATTTTGCAAATAGCAGTATTAGCCACTGCCCTATAACCCATCTGCTATTTTTAAAGTCTTCTGCTCTCATTGCTGGGACAAACACCTGGCACTCAAGCTTAGAGAAGGAAAGGTTTAATTAGCTCACAGTTACTGGAGGTTTCATAATTTAAAGCAGCCTGGATTACATAGCAAGACCTCAAGACACTGCCATCTGGTACTACAGGGTCTAGAAGAGGCTGAAGTGCCACTGTGTCCAGGATGATCTGCTCCACAGCTCCAAGAGAGATCACCAGGCCTGAGTGCGCTGGAGGGAAGTGCATGTTGGCAGTTTAAGGGTTCTCGCATTTCTGGCTCCGCCCCCTCTGGCCCCTCCCTGGTCCTCTGGCCCCGCCCCTTGAACCGCCTTACTCATCAAGCAGCAGAAGACCCCACGATTTACATGAGGTTTTGAGGGACAACCAGACACAAACCACAACATGTCTTAAAGTAAGCAGCCAGTGCTATTTAAAGGAAATCTATGCCTGAGTCAGTGTATCAGAAGAAATAGCCTTCGTGGCATGCACTATTGGAGAGGGACAGCCGTGCATCATTTGGACAACTTTCAAATTCTCCTAGGAATGATGTGGAGTCCTTGTTTCCCCTTTAGTCTTCTTCCTCTTCCTCTTCCTCTTCTTCCTCTTCTTTCTTCCTCTCTTCTTCTTCCTCCTCTTCTTTTCAGTACTGGAGATTGAACTCAGGACCCTGCTTATCTACTGAGCTATCTCATTGGTCCCAATTAGTCTTTGTTACAGTTTATGTCTAGTTGTCCCCCCAAAGCCTCATGCAATCATGGGACGGGGACTTCTAGAGTTTGAGACTTGATTCATGATCCCTGGGATTATGTGTTTTAGTACTGATGGGATTATGGGTCTAAGTAGTTTCAGATTATGGGTGTGGCCTAAGGCGATGGGCTGAGGCAGAGAGCCTGAAAGGAATATAAACAGATGCAGAGAGACAGACCTATGCTGCTGCTCTGCTCCCCTGTTTGGTCGGCTGCCTCTGTTCTGCCACCATGAACTGGATGCTATCTGCCCTGTTCCACTCTGCCTTGGGCCAGTTGAATATGAACTGAAACCTCCAGTAGTAAACCTTTCCTTTCTTCATTTTGAGTGTTGGGTATTTGTCCCAGCAATGAGAGAAGAGGAACAAAGACAGTCTTCTTATACAGCACCTCAGAATATTATGAAAGGAAAACAGGTGACATTCAAGAAGGAAAGGAGCACAAGAGCACATCCAAGTAAAAACAGGAAGCACAAGCCGCCAACCAGACTGAGCCAGTCAGGACCCAAGTGCTCTTCCTGGGTCAAATACAAACAAGCCCAACCTGCACCACAAGTGTGAGACAGGTGAAGGACTGGTTTTTCCCTAGTTGACTATTTCTGTGTTTGTAAGACTGACAGTTCAGAGCTCTCTGTTCATCCTGCTTTCCCGGTGCCCCCAAATGAGGGTCCAGTGCCTATGGGTGTATAAGTTGCTAAGAGACCACAGGCCATGCTACTCATGATCCACTGTGACTCCGATGGACTCTAAGCAACAGTGGACTTCCGTTAATGTAATGAAATAATGTAATATTCAGGTAACAGACTTTCCTCAAGATGGCAGGGTTTTCTCTTTTAAGCTTAGTTCATTTTTAGTAATTAGAACTGCAAGCTCAGGCATACGCATGTGTAGCATTATAAGCCACTGAAATCAGTCACCTTGAGAGAGGCCTGTGGAGCCCACTGACATTCCATTCTGCCTCCCCTGTCAGGGCTGACCAGTGTCCTTGTGCTTACTGGAGATTCTCTGCCACACCTGCTACTCTACATATGGAAGTACCTGT
>PVJA010054512.1:0-11543 GCA_004027025.1 Myocastor coypus
TAATAGTGTCTGAAGAAAAAATAAATGCAGAAAAGTATGAAGGACATCAGATCAGAAATAACCTCTGAAGTAAAAAAAAAAAAAGACACTTCTGAACTAACAGCATCTGAAGTAAAGGAACAACTGGAGAAAGATAGGAAATCAGATCAGAAAAAAGTCTTTGAAGTAAAAATTAAAGGATAACTGTGATGAAATAATTAATAAAGGGTTATAAAGAAGATATTGATAAACAATTAGAGGAGAAAAGAAAAATGATGGAATCCTTGAATGAGCAATATAGGAAAGAAATAAATTGCATGAAGCAGTTTCAAAGAGACATATAGGGAAATAAAATCTGTCATAAGTTGTCAACACTGTATCAACAAAAGTGAAGATAGAGTTTTAGATCTTGAAGACATGGTTGCAACTAATGAAAAGGTAAGAAAGGATCTGTTAAAAACAACTAGCATGCAGGAAAAATCATTCAACATCTGTAAGATGATGCAAAAATGAACAATGTGAGACTAATAGGAATCAGTGAGAAAGAATGAGTCTGTATAAATGACATAAAGAGAATATTAGCAGAAGTGATAGCAGAAAACTTCCCAAATATGAGAAAACAATCTGACCTTGAGTTCACAGAAGCATAGAGAATTCCAAATAGCATCAACCCAACTAAAAACACATGCAGACGTATAATAGTCAAGATCCCAGAAATCTAGTGAAAGAATAATATATTAAAAGCCGATAGAGAAAAGAAACAGATCGCATTTAAAGGAAAACCCATCAGAACAATGGTTTTTCTTCACAAACCATGAAGTCAAGAAGAGCATGAAGCAGAGTGCTTCAAGTCCTCCATGAAAGCAAGTTCCTACCCAGATTGCTATACCCTGCAAAAATCTCTTTCTTGTATGAGAGAGAAGTGAAATAATTACACAACAAAGAACAACTAAAGAATTTCATGATGACAAAGCCTACCCTACACAGGTTACTAAAAGATATTGTAGAGAGGGATTAAAATGACCACAGCTCCACAAATAAGAACAGAAAAAGCCCACCAAATAGGGTAACCAATTTAACACAGGACAAAAAGAGGTAAACAATACTAGGTAAAAAACATGTCAACCATAAGTCAATACATTTCAAATATAACCATCAATGTAAATGGACTTAAATTTCCAATTAAAAGAAATAGACTGGTGGAGTGGATTAGGAAGCAAAATCTAATAATATGCGGTATACAAGAAACACAGTTAACTCATGAAATACATAGACTGAAAGTCAAGGGATAGAAAACAATACTACATGACCCAGCACTGAAAAAAAAAAAAAAAAAAAAAAAAAGCAGGAGTAGCAATCCTGTTTGTAGTTAGTCTGAACTTCAAACCAAGATTGGTCAAATTAAATAAAAAATGCCACTATATACTGGTTAGGGGAAAAATTCAAGAGGAAGAGATAACACTCACAAATATTTATGCACCCAACATAGGAGCACCAAGCTACATAAACCAAATCTTAATAGACATGAAAAATCCAATACCTCAACCCTAACAGGAGAACTTAACACTCATTTATCCGAAAAAGATAGGTCAATCAAACAAAAAGTTAGCAAAGAAATAACAGAGCAGAACCAGTACTTGGAACAAATGGACTTAGTGGACATATACAAAGTGTTCCACCCAGCCAAATCTGAATCCACATTTTCTTTAGCTGCACACAGGACATTTTCTAAAATAGACTACATACTAGTCCATATATAATGCTTAAATATATGCAAGAAAACAGAAATTGTACCATACATGTTATCTTACCACAGGGTAACGAAACTGAAAATAAATGACAAAAGAACCCATAAGAACCCCTGAAAAACATAGATATTGAACAGAACCCCCCTCAGCAGCCAATGGGTTATGGATGAAATTAAACAAGAAATTAAAAAAATATTACAATTTAATAAAAATTCAAATACCACTTACTGGAATTTATGGGAAGCAGTGAAAGCAGTTCTTAGAGGGAAATTTATAACTGTGAACTCAGTTATGAAAACAGAAAAGGAAAAAATAAATACTGTAATAGTGCACCTAAATCGCCTAGAAATGGAAGAGCAAAACAAACCCAAAGCCCAAAGTGGGAAGAAATTATAAAGATTAGAGCAGAAATTAATTCAATCAAGAGAAAGAAAAAAATACAAGGCATTAATGAATCAAAAAGCTGGTTCTTTGAAAGAGCAAATAAAAAATTGATGAGCCTCTTTGATGAAGCTAACTTCATCAAAAAGAGGAAACAAAAACCTCATATTCAAGCAATTAGGAATGAAAAGGGTGAAATTAACACAGATCCAGTGGAGACTCAGGATATCATTAATGCCTACTTTGAGAATATTTACTCTCACAGAATTAAAGACACAGATGAAATGGACACATTCCTAGATAGGTACAAACTACTAAAACTGAATCAAAAAGATCTAAGAACTCTGAATAACCCAATAACCTCCAATGAAATGCAAAATGTAATAAAAAGCCCAATGACAAAGAAAAGTCCAGTTCCTGATAGATTCACCACTGAATTCTGCAAGAAATTCATAGAAGGTATAATCTGAATACTCCACAAACCCTTCAATGAAATTCAAAAGGAAGCCATCCTCCCAAAATCATTCCCAGAGGCAAGCATTATACTTACATTAAAACCAGAGAAAGATACAACTAAAAAGAAAATTATAGGCCAATCACTTCATGAACATAGATGCTAGAATCATCGATAAAATTCTTGCAAATAGAATACAGGAAATCATTAAGAAGATAATACACCATGACCAGGTAGGATTTAACCCAGGGATGCAGTCATGTTTCAATATATGCAATTCTATAAATATAACACACTATTTCAATAGAGCCAAAGCCAAAAATCAAATGGTCATTTCAATTGATGCAGAAAGGGCTTTTGACAAAGTTCAACACTGATTCATACTCAAAGTCCTTCAGTACTTTGGAATAGATGGCTTCTACCTTAATTTGATGAAAGGTATCTATTACAGTCCAATAGGTAGCCTAATTCTAAGTGGGGAAAAATGGCAGTCTTTTACTCTCCAATCTGGTACAAGACAAGGGTGTTCTCTGTCACCACTCCTATTTAATATAGTTCTGGAATCATCAGCCACAGCCATTAGAAAAAGAGTGAGAAATAAATGAATAAGAATAGGTAAAGAAGAAGTTGAACTATTATTTTCAGGTGACATGATCGTCAACTTGGAAAACTCAAAAACTTCAACAAGAAGCTACTAGAACTAATACACAAATTCAGTAGCATAGCAGCGTACAAAATCAACACACAAAAATCAATAGCATTCCTTTACACAGATAACAAACACATTGACAGAAATTAGAGAAATAATCACTTTTACAATAGCTACATGGAAAATTAAATGCTTAGGAATTAATCTAACTGAAGAAGTAAAACATCTTTTCAATGAAAACTACAGTACTCTGAAAAAAAAGATCCTAGAGGATTTCAGAAAATGGAATGATATTCCCTGCTCCTGGATAGGAAGAACTAACATTGTGAAGATGGCCATACTCCCTGAACTGTTATACATATTTAATGCAATATCTGTCAAAATACCATCAACATACCTCAGAGACCTGCAGAAATCATTCCTAAAATTTATTTTTTGGAACCAAGAAAGACCTAGAATAGCAAAGACAATCCTGGGAAGTAAAGATAAGCTGGAATGCTTTACAATTCCTGATATTAAGTTACACTACAAAGTCCCAGTGATAAAATTAGCATGGTTTTGGCAAAAAAAAGATAGATCTGAGTATCAATGGAATAGATTACAATATGCAGAAGCAACTACAAACACACTCAGCCACCTTATCTTTAACAAAGAGGCCAAACATGTTTACTGGAGGAAAAATAGCCTCTTTAAAAAATGGTGCTGGAAAAACTGGCTCTCTACATGCTGGAAACCAAAACTTGACCCAGGTCTACAACCATGCACTAACTAAAGTCAAAATGGATTCAAGATCTAAATAGTAAAACAGAAACAGTAAATCTCCTGGAAGAGAAAGTAGGAGGACATCTTGAAGACATCGGGGTAGGCAAAGAGTTCATCGACAAAAATAAAAATGCATATGTAACACTTTAAAGAATCAGCAAGTGGCACCTCCTCGGGCTAAGAAGGTTTTGCATGTCCAAGGAAATTACAGACAGATTGAAAAGACAGCCCACAAAATTCTAAAAAATATTAACTAATAAGTATTCAGACAAAGGTCTTCTATCTAGAATTTATAAAGAACTAGAAAACATTTGGGTCCTAAAATTGAAAGACCCAATCCAGAAATGGGCCATCCAAGATGAACACACATTTCTCAGAGGTAGAAATACTATAAGCTTATAAATACATGAAGAAATACTCCACATTGCTAGCCATCCATGAAATGCAAATTATAACCACACTTAGATACCATCTTATCCCACAAGAATGGCTATCATAAAGAAATCAACCAACAGCGAATGTTGGGGAGGCTGTGGAGAAAAAGGAACCCTTCTCTACTGCTGGATGGAGTGCAGACTGGTGCAGCCATTATGGAAATCAGTGCGAAGACTCCTTAAAAAAATAGGACTGGAAATACCATTCGGTCCGATGATCCCCATACTGGTGATTTTCCCAGAAGAACTGAAAACATTATATCATAGTGATGTTTGTGCACCTATGTTTATAGTAGCACAATTTGTGATAGCCAAATCTTGGAAACAACCAAAATACTCATCTTCTGAATAATGGTTAAAAAATATGTGGTGTTTTTATACAATGGAATATTACTCAGCTATAAAGAATGATAAATTAGAATAGTTCATATATAAGATGATTTATCTTGAACATACTCATAAGTGAAATGAACCAGACCTACATGTGTAAATATCGTATACTCTCCCTAGTGCAAGAACACAATAGAATTAAAATGCAAATGCATAATATGGCTGAAAGCAAATCAAGAACTTAAGGATTAAACAAGGAAGGGACAGCAAGAAGAAAGTTTAGGAAACATGGCATTGGTAAAACCATGCTCTTATATTCACAGGATGAATTAGACATGGTCATAAGAATCTCCAACAGGCTTTTCACACTCAGAATAGCAACGTGTAAGGCTAAAACCATGCTTGGAATCCCAGTCATTCTGGCCTTTCAGATATGTGCTGCTTCTAATTGAATTTCAGTTATTGCTATACTCCCTCTCAAGTTAAAGTTTGTTTTAAAAGAAAAAAAATAATGTAACATCTACATTGAACTAAAATTTGCGTGCAATACAACACACAATCCTAATTGTATGATTTTGTAGGTTTTAGAATGTTGATGGAATTGTACAGCCATGAGCACAATCAAATTTAGGTCACTTTTGTTATCTCCATAGGTAGTGAGTAGGCAGGTTGATTTAACAGCACGAAAGCAGATAATTGGGTCTCTTACATATGCTACCGCACCTTTCTGATTTGTTTGTAATTAAGGTTTTATTTTTACATTGCTAATACTTACAGTCATTTTATTATATTTTGTGTCCTTCATTTGAGCTTCTTCTTAGTAGTATATATGTATGTACTTATGTATGTACGTATGTATGTACGTACGTACATATACATGTATGTATTTTGCAGAACCTGGGTTCAAACATTTCACTTGCCAAGCTGGCACTTGTGGCCCTGAGCTATCTTCTCGGCCTCTATTATGTATTTAAGTGACTTTAATGGTCATCACTTGGTTGTTTTGATGACTATTACTGAATATTTAATTCCCATCAATCTCTTAAGCGTCTGAACTCTGTTGCCACTAGTTATTTCTTTTTTTCATTTGGAGATATTATGAATAATGTTTTCTCCTAGATCTTTCTTGGGTAAGTTTTTATGCTTGTTTTCTTCATGTTTGTAAATGTTTGACTTGCTACAAATTTTTTGATTGCTATTTATGTTGCTAAAATTGTGTGACCATTCTTCCATTGTTTTCCTTTTCATTGAAATTATTTTTGCGAAATCTGAGAATAGACTCCTTTCTCTCCCTGTTGATGTCTTGCTTTTACTGAATACTTAAAGAGAGTGCAGAAAGATCCCAAATTCCCCTCTCCCCAGTATTGGTCTTGCACGCTATCAGCACTCCACACCAGACTGACAGATCTGTTACAATTGATGAACTTATACGTACATATCATCATCATCATACAAAGTCTGTTGGTTACATTAGAATTTGCTGCTGGTGTTGTTCATTATGTGTTTTAAGAAATCTATGGTAGAACTTACTATGCTATTATACAGAATAATTTCACTGCCCTGAAAATCTGTAGTCCAGTTAGTTATCTTTCCTTCTCCCGTAAAACATGGAGGCCACTGATATTTTTATTTCGTTATCTTCACAGATTTGCCTTTTCTATAGCCTTGTAATCAACATTGTACAGTGCAATCCTTTTTTAATATAAATTTTTCTTTTACTAACATGTACTAAGAATTCCTTCATGTCTTTACATGGCTTGACTATTTAGTTGTTTTTAGGGCTCAGCAAGCCTCTACTAAATGGATTGTCATTGTTTATCCACTTATCCACTGAAAGTTATTTCAATTGTGTGAAAGTTTTCCTATTTATAAAAGATCTATATAATACCTATGCTTTAAAATTTTGCTTAATTTTGTTTTTTGTTCAAAATTTTATTTTGTTTTATATTTTTAAATAGGATACAGAATAGTATTAAAAATACAAATGGTACAGAATTTCATTTAACAAAATGATAAAAATTCAGTAGTATTTGTTGTATTGCACACTATTATTTTCAAATTAGATGTGTTTAATCCACAACCCCCATCCTCATTATCTCAAAGTACACTTTTATGTTAGTATATCGATTTCAATCCATCTCTGTGTAAGGGTTTTATTTTTTATAATTTCTATGTTAAATATAATAACATTCTTTGGTTTTGAGGTCAGTTAGTTAGAACACCACGTTCATTTTGTATATTTATAATTTTTTTCTTATTGTGTTAATGTTATACTTTTTCATGAATTTCTTTTCTTATTAAGTTGTTTAACAGAGTAAATTATGTGTGGATAGTTCCTTTCTACTTGTATAATGTTTTCTTTCAGATTCTATTTTTATCTATATTTATATTAATTTATTTCTTTTTCTTGTAATATATTTACATATTTGGGGAGTATTTTTTGTCTTTTTACATTCTCTAGCCTGCGGTTATGCATGTGGTGCAGATTTATATTTTCTTTTTGCCTAATTTCTGACTCATTTCAAAAGATATTAGCATAAGTTTGAAGGCTAGATATTAAGGCTATGTTGTATCTTTGAGGAAGTGAACATTCTGGTGAGGCTCTGTAAAGTCCTTGTTATAATATGTGCTCTATTCCTGTTTCTTAAACGTCCCATAAAATTTTCCCTCTTTTGAGAATTTCATAAACTTCATAAGTAAGGATGAGTTCTCTCCAGTCAAAGTTGTGTGCTATTTTTCTAGGTGGGTACAGTCTGGCTTCAAATCATATTCCAAAAGCATCTAAATGGTGGAAATTACTTTTCTTGAAATTTTTAATTGTTTCTCTTAATTTCTTTTGCATATTTTATTTGTACATAATAGCAGTACATAATTACTACATTCATCAGGGGAGTTGGGGTATGTGCAAAATACATTTCAATTATTTTTTTCCTCCCTTCTTGTTTCACGTCTCCCATCTCTAGGTCCCTTCACTTTTACCAAAGATTTAGCTCACTGTTTCCTATTATGTACTTTCTATTTTGCTGTTTAATTTATTTATATTTTGGGTCATTCTGTTTTACACTGCATTTACTACTCATCCACAATCAGAAATAAAACAAGATAAAACCTTGACTGAGTTCACTTTTCTCCTTGCTTGTGAATACTTGTGAGAATTTGTTATGACTTTTCCTATTTATCTGTCTGTCTAAGGAATAGGTATGTGTTAAAGAAATTTTCTAATTGTGCTTTTTCTTCATTGTTATCAGTTTTTTAATTCTTTTTAATGAGAAAAACATAAAATAGCAATTACACAGTTTCAAAACAGGTTAGTATGACGATTACAATAATTAATGTATTGTACATTGTTGTCTTTGTAATAGTCATTCAGAGGACAAGATATCCTGTCTCAAACAATATTAGTACAAATCTTTCTTTCCAATGAATGAGCTAAGAGAAAATAGCTGTATATTTGTCCTATCTTATATATATATATTTTTCTCTTTTGTTCCACAAAAAACAATAGTCCTCCATGTACACTTTTGTGAGGTGTGTAATGCATGACACTGGGTTGCCTAGCAACTGATAGCTAACCTTAACCAGATATGATGTTTATTTAAGAACTGAGGTAGCTTGATTGCTTTAAGTCATATTTATTTTTTTGACTATAACTAATCACTGCATTTGCTGGTGTTTACTATTACTTTTAATTTAAAACATTTTAAAGGGATTAGCATCGTTTTTTTTATACTTCTTTATTAGTACAGACTTACAATGCATAATGTTTGTATCCATTGTGTGCAGTTGGTACATGTACATAATACATCTTCATTATTTTTGTACCCCCACTATCTTTCGGATCCCTTTCTATTTGTAAAAGTTCTCCCTATATCCTATCACTTATCTTTATTTTGATCAAAGTTATTTATATGTTGAGTTTCTCATATAAAATAAACCATGCAATATTAAAAGTGTGTTTCCCAATTATTTCAGTTAAGGTGGTCTCACGGTTTTTTTTTTCCTACAAATGACTCAAATTTAGCTTATTTTATGAAATAATAGTACTTCTTGGTTTGTAAATACCATGCTTTCTTTATCCATTCATCTTTTGCTAGACATGTGGGCTGCTTCGATCATTTGGTCAGTATGAATTTTCCTGCCCCATAACATGGGTATGTATATATAACTATAATATGATGTCATTAACTCTTTTAAGAAAATACCTAAAAGAGAATGGTTGAATTAAAAGGAATTTCTAGTTTAATTTTTTGAGGAATTTTGTTTCACTCTACAAACTTGACTCTTCACAAAATGAACTTAGAACATTGAACAATATATAATACATTTGAACCATCTGCTCTTTATTTTCCCAATTATTTCAAGAATTTCATGTGCTATCTCTGGTCTAAATTTCTTTACTCTTAGATGATATAATGCTCATCTTGTGGACCTGTAAGCAATATTGTTGTAAACATTTAGCACTGTGTTAATTAGGAGATTATTGAAGTAGTCTAGGTAAGAGATAGAGCTTATTTTTGTGTGTGTGTGTGTCTTTTTGAGACAGGGTCTCACAATGCAGTTCAGGTTGGCCTTGAGCTCACTTTTGTAGCTCAGGCTGGTCTCGAACTTGCACTGATCCTCCTGCCTCAGCGTCCCGAGTGCTGGAATTACAGGCCAGGCGTGCACCACCACGCCTGGCTTAGTGCTTATTTTAATTAGATTAGTTGCACTTTAGAAGGGCAGAAGTGTACACAGATAAGGTATTTTTGGGAACTGTGATGACAGTACTTGGTTCATGTTATAAAACCCGAAAAACATTGGGTCTAAATGCTAGATTTTCCATTTGTAACCATGTGCAACTAGTTAGCTTTATTTGGAAGTTTAAAGAGGGAAGTGTAATTTCTAAAAAGATTCAAAGAATGTAACACTCCTGGCACAGACAGGATAATCTAACAGATGAAATATATGGTAAATTTTCAATATTATTAGCAATAATTACAGTAGCATTATTAGTGGTATTTGTTTTGATATAACTATTATTAGTATTGATTCAGAAGTGAAGGAGGGGGCTGGGGAGATAGATCCATGGCGCAAGTGCCTGTCTGGCAAGTGCAAGGTTGTGAATTCGAACTCCAGTCACACCCTACCGCCAAAAATAAAAAAGAAGTGAAGGAAGAAAGAAATTCTGATTAAATCATAGTTTTTTAATTTGAAAGAAAAGAGATATCACTTAATGAAATTCATGAAATATATGACACTTTTTGAAGGGGAAAAATGTTAAAACATGAATTTCTCTATTTTCCATGTACAAAAAAATCCTAGTAGCATTTTCTCCACAAACTTCAGTTTGTTATTTTTCCCAGCTGAATGAAATGAAGAACTTAAGGATTAAGCAATGAAGAGACAGCAAGCAAAAAAGTTGGGAAACATGGCAGGGGCAAAACCATGCACTTATATACATAGAATGAATTAGACAGTGTTACTAAAAATCTCCAACAAGTGTTTGACACTCAGAGTAGCAATGTGTAAGACCAAAACTATACTTGGAATGCTTGTCATTCTGGTCTTTTAGATGTGTGTTGCTTGTAGTGTAATTCTGATTATTGCTATACTCTCTCAAATAAATGTTTATTTTAAAAGAAAACAAAAATGGATAATTAAAGAGAATATGAGACAAGGAAAAATGCCGTAGGATTGACCCACTACAATTTTGTACATGCTTAGATTTCTAAATTTCTGTGTACAAAAGTATAACAGTTTTTAAAACCACATTCTATAGGGAGTTATTAGAATATCAATGATTGATGGAAAATACTGGTTCCATGTTAAGTCTAAGGCATTTAATAATTGGAAAAACAGTGATGTTAAACTGAGGTACCTATGTTATAGAGTATTAGTATCACTAAGCTTCTCTTCTGGAGGGTTAAGAAATTAGGTTTGCAGTCCAAAAAATTAGAGAAAATTAAGGACTACAGAGATAGCCAATATTTTGGCCCTAGCTGAAATGTCAGTGAAGACTCAAGACTAAAGAGAACCTGTACTGTAACATCCTATAACTCAGTGAATTTCAGAATTTTCTGTTCAAGGAGATTATGGAGCCACAGAGAAAAGGGATCATCGATGTACAGTGTGCCTAAGCAGAGACATCTAGAGAGAAAATATTTTCTCAGACTTTCACAGAGCAAATTGGTCAAGCAATGGCTGTGACTCATCCAGATGGCTTACATCGAGAAAAGTTCTACAAAACACTGTGCATGAATTCAAGGTTAACCCTGAGGGGATTTGACTGACCTTATCAGATACAAAAGCTACATGTTTTGTTGTACAGGTCTTGCTTTAACTTGCCCTTACACACCTAGCTGAAAAGTATAAACAAGAGGTATAAAAAGTAAAGCCAGATTAATATGCTGAGCTGTAAAAGGCTCAAGTCAGCAGCATCTCACATTGCCAGTTCTGCTGATAACTCATTACTATTATGGAATATTAGTATATGTATTCAACTACTTTCTGTTACTTCAATGAGAAGAAATATTTGTACCAATAGTGTTTAGAAAAATCATCATGTTTGCATCTTATACTCAGAACAACTACTATAAAGACAATCATGTGAATTGTATTAATTATTGCAGTTGACATCTAATGTGGTATGAAACTGTTCCATTCTCACTTCTTATTAAAAAAAGCAAAAAGTTGTTGTGAAGAATAAAATAGGAGGCTCACATGCTGCACAGTAGTAGAGTAGTGCATGGAGCTCTTGCTTGAATTCCCAGTAAAACACACACACACACACACACACACACACACACACACACACACACAACTAAGGT
>PVJA010054513.1:0-11548 GCA_004027025.1 Myocastor coypus
ATATATATATATATATATATATATATATATATATATATATATATCCCATGTTTATAGCAGCACAATTAATAACTAAATTTTAGAAGCGGCCTCTATGTCCATTGGCAGATGAATGGATTAAAGAAGTAGCATCTATATATAGTGGAGTACTACCCTGCCATAAAGAAAGATAGATTTGAGTCATTTGTAGGAAATTGATATACTTTGAGACCATAATGTAAAGTAAGTGAGATGCACAGCTTAAATATCATGAGAAACTCACTATATAAAGTATAAAATAAAATAGAGAGAGAAAAAAATTATTGTAATCCAGCACAATGTATCTAAAAGTGTGATTTTAGTACAATTTAGTACAGTTATCTTATGTAGTTTTTAAAATGTTTTTTGGCCTTCTAGTCATGCTGTTAATCTTTTATGTATGATAGTTTTATGAAGACTTACAAATAAATGAAGCTGATGCTGGCAAAAACATAAAATGAAAGGCAAAACAAAGAATAGAAATGTGTTATGTACATATACCTATTCTTACAGTTAATGTAATCATTATTGTAGTGAATTGCCAGCTTGTTGTCAGCTTGTTACACCCAGCTGAACTGAACTAGCATAGTGCTGGGTATGAGAGGCCACTGGAGGACTGTTGTCAGCAGCATAAGAAGCAGAACTAGAGAAGCTATTGGAGGCTAATAGGGAAGCTGTTTGGAGAAGCTGTTGGAGCCATTAAGAGCTGCTGGTTCTCTTCGGCTGTTCTGCAGGGGGATCTTGTCATGCTGGTGAACTTGGATGTTCTCATCAGAAGAGCTTGAGTCTTTGTTGCTGAGAATGGCAACAGTTCACTTTGGGGGAGCTCTAATGCTCATCTTGAGCATTGCTTCTTGACTCCAAAGGGGAAGATGGTGCACAGCTCAATCTCTGGGAGAAGCTTGTCACATTGGCTTTCCTCATGGGAACTCAGCTTTCCTTATTTGTGGAGTAGCTCAAGACCTCACTGTTGCTGAGGATGGCTGTGGTACTTTCCAGGGGCACTCTGGTTCTTGAGCATTGCTTCCTAGCTCCAGTTTAGATCCCTCATCCTGCTAGTGCAGATCCTCCTGCTGGCATAAACTTTCTAGTTTCCACCACTGACTTTTTTGGGCCTTCCCAATGCAGATCTATGACACTTGCAGTTCAAGCTGGCCTTGAATGTCTCATGCCAGCCCACTTGTTGTGAGCTATAGGCTTCCAATTGAACTTGTGAAAGACATTGTTATAAGCTCTAGGTTTAGAGCTGAATTCATGCAGGACATTATTGTGAAGTCCAAGCCCCAGAGCCTTTGGTCTTTAGTTTGTGGACAAATCTCCTGCACTCTTAGTATATGATTATTTGGGTGATTCATTATAAAACAATCTTATAAAATGTGTCCTGTGTTGTATTGCTCACCTTTCAAAAGCCCCCAAGCCATGGTAGTTAATGTACTACAAGTATGTGCCAATAAAGATAATTAAAACACTGATCATAAAGTATATAAAATTATCTTTCTCCGGGCGTGGTGGTGCACGCCTGTAATCCCAGCACTCGGGAGGCTGAGGCAGGAGGATCGCTGCGAGTTCGAGACCAGCCTGGGCTACAAAAGTGAGCTCAAGGCCAGCCTCAACTGCGTAGTGAGACCCTGTCTCAAAAAGACAAAAAAAAAAAAAAAAATAAGTAAATTATTTTTCATCATAAAAGCTTGGTGAAAACATAAATTTGAAGTATGGCTTCTACAGGATGTGTATGACTTTTATATCCTTGAAAAGTCTGAAAAAGCAGCCAGGCATGGTGGTACATGCCTGTAATGCCATAACTCTGGGGACTAAGACAGGAGGATTGCTGTAAGTTCAAGGCCAGCCTGAACTGTACAGTAAAACTTAGTCCCAAAAGACAAACCACCACCAAAAAAAAAAAACCAAAGCAAAACAAAACAAAACAAAAAATAAAACCCAAAAAGGAAAAGTCAAGCCCAGGCATGATGGTACACACTTGTAGTCCCAGCACTTGGAAAACTGAGGAAGGAGGATTGTTGCAAGTTCAAGACCAGCTGGGAGGTGGGGGGGGGGGGCAGGGTACCTATAATCCCAGCCCTTGGGAGGCTGAGGTGGGAGGATCTGTGTGAGTTTGACATCAGCCTGAGCTACAGAAATGAGCTCAAGGTCCGCCTGACCTGCATAGCAAGACATGGTCTCAAAAAAAAATTTTTTTTTATAGTGGAAACTCTGATAGTTGGGGATTGTCTATACTTTTTTTTTTTTTTCTCACAGTTAAAATTATTTTTACCTAGAATGTCTCTTTTTAAAAAAAAAAAAAAAAATTATTTATTTATTTATTTCTTGTTTCAGAACCTTTGTTTGTTTAGTCACTAATTTTTATGGTCGGCTCAGCCCGCCCCAAGGGCAGGGCTGCCACAGCATGTGGTGCCGGGGATCGAACCGCGGTCCCTGAAGCTGCCCAAGCTTTCCCAAGCAGGTGCTTTAGACCACTGAGCCATCCCGCTGGGCCCCTAGAATGTCTTTCACTAAGTTCTCCTAGGAAAATTTCTGCTCAATTTCTAATATTTAATTCACATTTTTTTCCCTACTGAAACCTTTTCCTGATTCCTTCATTCTCCATTTTCCTATATGTTTGTGTACATTAAGAGGACAGCCTTCTCTAACCTCTGAATTGTGAATCCTTCTGTGATAGGACTTTATACTGTGTTATTTTAATGTATTTTGTTCCCTCACTTGCTGCAGTTTTTAAGCCAGGGATTTTGTTTATGGTTGCTATTTCAATTTGTTTGTATGTTTCTTTTTTTTTTTCTTTTTTAACTTTATTTATATTATGGCCAGCTCAGCTGAGGGTCGGCTGACATAGCATGTCAACCACATAGGGATCAAACTATGGTCCCTGTGTTTACCTAAGCTTGCCTAAGCAGGTACTTTAGACCCGCTGAGCTATCTCACCTGGCCCATTGTTTGTATATTTCTTTAGTTCTTTTTTATGCTTGTATAAAATGAGAAGCTCGGTGTGGTGGCACATGTCTCTAATCCCAGCACTGTGAAGACTAACTGAAGTGGTAGGATTGCTGTGAGTTCAGGGGCCATCTGAATTACAAAACAAAACAGTGGGGGGGGGGATGATAATAAGAGATAAGCATAAAATTGCAGATGAATTTGTTTTTATTTTTATTTATTTTTTTAAAGAATTTATTTTATTTTATTTTATTTTATTTTATTTTATTTTATTTTATTTTATTTTATTTTATTCTTGTTTCAGAACTTTTGTTTGCTTATTTATTTTTATGACCAGCTCAGCCTGCCCTGAGGGCATTGCTGGCGCAGCATGTAGTGCCAAGGATCGAACCGCGGTTCCTGCAGCTGCCTAAGCTTTCCTGAGCAGGCACTTTAGACCACTGAGCCATCCTGCCGGGCCCTGAATTTGTTTTTAAATATATATATTTATGAACTTTTTTTTTTTTTTTTTTGTGCTACCAGGAATTGAACTCAGAACCTTGTACTTGCCAGGCAAGTGCTTATTCTACTGAGCTATCTCCCCAGCCCTTAAATATATATAATGAACTTTAAATTCAAATAATTTTGTTTTTTAGAAAATAAGAATATGTTTTTAACTTGTTACTATTATTGCCTCCTTTTTTTTTCTTTTTAGGGTGATGTTCATCAAGCACTTATTGTTCTTCAAAAAGGTGTTGAATTATACTTTCCAGAAAATAAAACCCCAACTGAGAGTAAGAACATGTTAATCCTTGGTCGAGCTACACTGCTAGTAGGCAGATTCATGGAAGAAACAGCTAACTTTGAAAGCAATGCAATTATGAAAAAATATAAGGTGAGTATATATCTAATGTAATTTCAGTTAGAAACCTAGTAAATCCATTTTGCTTTTGAAATTAAATATAATGATTTTGAAGTCTGTATGGAAGAACATACAGATATATAAATAGAAAACTAGGAGAGCACATGACTAGAATGTGTAAGGCAGACTAAGAGATAGCAGTTAAATGAATTCCTTTTTTTTAAACTTTCTGCAAAGCTTTATTCCAGATGGGCTCAGTCCTTCTTGGCAGCTGCCTTTTTCATGGAGGCCAACACATTGCTCAGCTCCTCAGGCTTCCTCTTGACAAGGATGTGTGTCCTCACCCTTTTCTTGATGAACTTAAGGGTGCGTTTATCCTTGGAGACCTTAAGCAGCTCCATGGTGCACCACTCGCGTAAGGGGCGAAGCCACACATCTCCCAGATCATGTCCCTCACGAACTTGGTGTGTTTGGTGAGGCATCCTCAATGGCACCTGTCTTAGTCACCTTGTGGGCCTTGTTGAGGCCCATGGCCATGGGATAGCAGAGGGCCATGGCTACTGTTCTAAAGTGGTTGCTGTAGCAGAAGGCAAATAAATTCCTATTCACATGGGGATCTCTCATGAGTTTTTAGCTGAATGCTAGATCACAGGATTATGGATCACACAGTGCACCAGGCAAGTGGAGAAGCCTCATTATATACACAGAGCAGTCAGCAAAGACCTTAAAAAGGTCTTTCAATAGATAAGGCTAAATTAGCCTATGCTAAGCTGGGAGTGGTGGGTGGCATGTGCTCTAATCCCTGCTAAGGCAAGAGGATCATTCCAAACTTAAGGCCAGCCTGGGCTACAAAGGTAGCTCAAGGCCAGCCTGAACTGCATAGCAAAAAAAAGACCAAAATAAGTGCCATACTAAAAGCTTCTGTATGCAGCCACTCTAGAAGAACATTAAAATGAGCTTTTAAATATAAAGCTGATTTCCAAGTAACCTTACCTTTTTTTTTTTTTGCATAGCTAGGGATTGAACTCAGGCCCTTGCACTTGCCATGCAATCACTTATTCTACTGAGCCATCTCCATACCCCCTCAAGTAACCTTACTTCTTAACAAATTCAGACTCTTAATATTCTTTATATTTATTTATTTACTTTAATGTCTTTTTGTTGTTGTTTTAATGATTAAACTGTTCTGGAATTAGATTCTGAGGAACCTTTCAGTGAAGGTTTCTCAATTATTATAATAAAAACTAAACTTTATAGTTATATGAGTTATAGCTCAAAGGAGTATTTTTAAGTCACTCAAATGAAATTCTTTTTTTTTTTTTTTTTTTTTTCTTTTGGCTTTTTGAGACAGGGTCTTGCTATGCATTTCAGGCTGGCCTTGAGCTCACTTTTGTAGCCCAGGCTGGTCTCGAACTCACAGCGATTCTCCTGCCTCAGCCTCCCAAGTGCTGGGATTACAGGCGTGCGCCACTACGCCCGGCTCTTTTGTCATTTTTAAGTGAAATTCTTAACATAAAAATTAACTGAAATGAGGGCCTGGCGCGATGGCTCAGTGGTCTAAAGCACCTGCTTGGGAAAGCTTGGGCGGCTTCAGGGACTGCGGTTCGATCCCGGGACCACCTGCTGCACCAGTCCTGCCCTCGGGGTGGGCTGAGCAGGCCATAAAAATGAGTGAATAGGGGCTGGGGAGATAGCTCCAAGGCACAAGTGCCTGCTGGGCAAGTGCAAGGTCGTGAGTTTGAACCCCGGTCCCCAAAAAAAAAAAAAAAATGAGTGAATAAACAAACAAAGGTTCTGAAACAAGAAAAAAATAATAATAATAAATTTTTTAAAAAATTAACTGAAATGAAAAATAATATTAACATAGGACTAATATAATAGTATTAATATGGGACTCCAAAACTTGTTATGGAAATGAAAAAGTTAATATACATATCTACTAAGTGACATAGCCATTCCCTTCCTAGATATTTATCTAAAAGGTATAAAGTGGGATTGATGAGCTGGTGTGATAGCTTTATAGACTAAGCTCCTGCTTAGGCAAGCACGGGGACCAGGATTTGATCACCAGCACCAAGTGCCATATCAGCTGTGCCCCCTGGGCACTCTGAGCTGGCCCCAAGACTGGGCTTGGTGGTGCATGCCTATAATCCCAGTGATGGGGAGGCTAAAAATAGGATCACTATGAGTGTGAGCTGCATAATGAGACCTTGTACCAAATACATGAAAAAATTTTTTACAGTAGTAATAATGGCAAATTTATAAAAGAGTTGTAGCATAAGATACATGCAAAGAAACTCTCATAATGAACTACAGAGAGGAAAAAGGCTGAAAAACTGCAAAGCACTAAAAACAAAATTCATAGTCATAGTGGCTTACGGGATAATATTAAGCAATCTAGTAAGCCATAGAGTCTTATAGGAAATAAAGAGTTGCAGAACAGAAAAAAATTATTTAAATAAAGGTAAACCTAGATAGAAAATAGTATACAGTAGAAAGAAACAATAAAGCTGAAAATTCTTTGAAAAGAGCAGTGAAGTTAGTAAATTCCTATCAATTTATAAAAAAAGCTACAGGACTGGCAAGATGGTTTAGCAGTCTGAAGCGCCTGCTTAGGCAACTGCAGGGACCACAGATTGATCCCCAGCACCACACACTGCACCAGCCCCACCGCCAAGGCAAGCTGAACTGGCCATAATTTTAAAAAAGCTGCAAATCTACAGTTCTAGGATGAATAAAAAGCAATCACTGTTAATCTTGTAGATACTAATAACTCCGTACATGAATCTGGACATCCTTGACTCACCACATTTGAAACCTTTTAAATGGAGAAATCCCTACCCAAATTAATTCACTTAAACTTACATAAAAGAATTTTAATAAAGTAATCAAACAAGTTGCCACAAAAGTAACTCTAGGAATACTGGTCTTCACCTTTGAATTCTACCCAATATTTTTAAAATAAATTAAGAGATAATTTATAAAATATTTGAATGTATTTGAATAGTAAATAATAGAGATAAAAAGAGGCTTTTGCAGGCTGTTTTACAAACAAGGAAAGAAGGAACATTTCCCATCTTGTTTTAGGAATTTACCACAGTTTTGATGTCAAATAAGAACATTCTAAGAAAAATTAAGAACATAAATTCAACAATGCTAAACAAAATGGTTCCAGTTTATTCCAAGGTTGGAATTTTGAAAGCCAGTTCAGTAATTTCAGCACTCGGGAGACTGAGGCAGGAGGATTGCCATGAATTGGAGGCCAACCTGGACTCAGAATCAAGTTTTTTTTTTTTTTTTTTTTTTTTTTCCTGTGGTACCAGGGATTGAACTCAGGACCCTGCGCTTGCCAGGCAAGCACTTATTCCACTGAGCTATCTCCCCAACCCTCAGGAATCAAGAATCAAACCAAAAAGGAAGAAAGGAAGGAAAGAAGTGAAGGAAGGAAGGAAAGGAGGGGGGAGAGGGAAAAAGAGAAAACAGTTGGGATAATTTACTATGTTAAGAGATTGAGATAGGTCATATACTCATCAACTGTTATAAAAAAATGTTTGATAAAATTAGTATCCAAAATTTAAAACTTGTAGCAAATTAGGAGTTAAAAATCATTTGCAAAAGAATATGTTATGGCATTTACAAAAAGCCTATAGCTTCTTACTATTCCTAACAGGATATTAGCAGTCTTCATTTTAAGACTAGGAATGATATGGTATGCTCAGTCACTAGTACTGTTAAATATTTACTGGAGATTATAGTGACAATAAAGAACAGAAAAGGAAAAGGCTAAGAATTGGGAAAAAGTAAAACATTTATTAATCATGTCAAATGAGATGATTATATAAAAACTGGGAAAGTTTATCAGTAAGCTATTGGGATTTTGTTTTGTTTTTGAGACAGGTTTTACTGTGTACTTCACACTGGCCTTGAACTCTAAGTAGCCCCAGCTGGCCTTTATCTTGCAGTAATCCTCCTGCCTTAGCTTCCTGAATGCTGAAATTATAGATGTGCACCACTATGCAAGGCCAGCTATTAGAAATATTAAGTGATCATAATAAGATTGCTTAATACAGTTTAATATATAAAAATTGATTTTCTTTATATCAGCAAGAAAGTAATTTAAAACATAATTTTCAAGAAGCTAGTTCTCAAACAGCTAGATCTGTGAGGGGAAAACATAATTTTCAACTCTTACTACCATAAGTTACTTCAAAGTGAATTACACACCTTCACTAAAAAGCTACAATTATAAACTTTGAGATTAAAGAAATAGAAGAAAATCTTTACACTGTTAGGTTAGGCAAAAGTTTTTTAGGTCATACAAAACATTAACTATTAAAGAGAAGCTGGAAAATTGGGTTTCTATCAAAGTTAAAGCTTGCTGTCAAAAATACAGTATCATTAAAATGAGAAAGTAAGCCCATAGATTGGGAGAAAATATGTGTACCATCTGACAAAGGAATTGTATTCAAATTGTGAAAAATTCTAAATGTGATAAGTTAAACAGCTGAATTTAAAGCTCTGCCAAAGTCTTCAATAGATACTTCCTAGAGAGTATATATTAATGGTTGAAAAGCTCATGAAAGAAAAGACATCAGTAATCATGAGAAGTACATTTTAAAAATCACAATGAGATCCACTTCAAACATAAGAATGGCTAACATCCTCAGACCTCTCACCATTGCTGGCAGAAAAATAAGCAGATAACTGCACCTAACATAGACCTACTTAGTCATTCTAATTCCTTTATCCAAGAGAAGTCATTGCATACGTCCAGCATGGTAGTGTACACCTGTAATCCCAGGACTCAGAAGGCTAATGTAGGAGAATCACTTCAAGGTCAGTGCCAGCCTAGACTACATGAAAAAGGTTAGCAGCTTTATTGGCATACGCAAAAATAGCCTCGGTATCCATTCATAGAGAATGGATAAACAAATTATATTATAGTGAATAGGCAAAGGTGATATAAATTGCCAGAAATCATGTTAATAGTTGCCTGGCTAGTGAGTAGAAAGAGACTGGTGGGAAAGGTGCGCAGAAACATTTGGGAAAGTTAGATATGTTGATTGTCTTGATTGGAATGATAATTCAGCTGGCTTATATATTTATCAAAAACCTATATATTTAGATATGGAAATTATATTGACAACTAGAATTGAAAATTTATGTGGCTCATGCCTGAATCCTAGCGCTAGGGAGGCTGAAGCAAGCGTATTGCCAATTTGACAACAGCTTGACTATAGAGTGAGATACTGTCTCAAAAAAAAAAAAAAAACTTCAAAAGAAAAACTTGTATGGAAATTCTAAGACTGAGAAAAACTAGAAACATTTTTTTCCTCTAGCAGTTTTACGTTTAAATTCTTGTTTTCAAATACTTGTAAACTTAAATATTAAATTACAAAAACAGTAAAGAATTCCCATATGGGGCGCCTGCTTGAGAAAGATTGGGTGGCTTCAGGGACCTCGGTTCGATCCCCGGCACCACATGCTGCTCCAGCCCTGCCCTTGGGGCGGGCTGAGCCTGCCATAAAAATGAGTGAATAAACAAATAAAGGTTCTGAAACAAGAAAAAAAAAAAAAAAGAATTCCCATATGTACCATTCATTATATTTTTTTCCTAATTTTAGTGTAATATACAACCATTGTACAATGATCAGGTCTAAGAAATTAATATAATACAGTACTCCCAGTTTTGTCAATGATTTTTTTTTTTTTTATTTTTTATGTTTTTGGTACAGGGTCTCACTATGCAGCACAGACTCGTAGTGATCCTCCTGTTTTCAGCCTCCCTAGCACTGGGATTACAGGTGTGCACCACCATTGCTGGGCTCGGTGGCTAGCTAATCATGCTCAAGGCAGGGACCTGCACAGCATGTGGTGCTGGGGATGGAATCCCTGTCCCTGTACTTGCCTAAGCAGGTACTTAATCTAGTGAGCTATATTGCCCATCCTTAGTGACATTCTTTTTGTGACTAAAATAAATTCAGGACTTCATGTAGTATTAGTTACATTTTCTTAATCTACTCTAACCTACCCAAGACACTGTTTATAATACTGTGTGAGATTGGGTGCAATCAGAGAGTACATTACACATCAGGAGTTCATTCAATTTAATGAAAAGGTAGTTTAAAGAAAATCAGTGAAGGATGATACAGTTACCTTACTTCTAGCAAAAGCGGAAACCTTGCCTTATCTAGATCTGAAAGATCAAGAGGGGATCTGTAAAAAGAGCCTTTTTTAAGGAAGGGGCCGTGCTCGCTTCGGCAGCACATATACTAAAATTGGAACGGTACAGAGAAGATTAGCATGGCCCCTGCGCAAGGATGACACACAAATTCGTGAAGCGTTCCATATTTTAAAAAATAAATAAATAAGGAAGGGGCCATCAGATGAGAATTTAACCTTGAAGAAAGAAAGAAGCCTATGCAACTATATCCAAGGAGAAAAAAGTAGAGTAGAAATACTTTGACTTTGCTTTCTTCCTGCCTCCTAATCTCCTATTGCAATTTTCCATTTCCTAAATCTTACAGAAAGCCAGAGAGCAGATAAACCCATTGATATAAATCATCAATGTTGGCCTGGGGAGATAGCTGAGTACAGTAAATACTTGCCTGGCAAGTGCAAGGGCCTGAATTCAATCCCCAGTTCCATTAAAAACAAACAAACAAACAAACAAAAAAAAAAATCACTGTTAATTTCTGGGCCCCTGACTAGGATAAAAAGACTAAAGACAGTTATATCTGTAGGATGAAATAGAGTAACCAACATATTTATGAAGACTTACTAAAAAAAATTGTGATTAAGACAGCAACATTTTAAAAACTGGCTATATATTCTTGTAAAGTTGAGAAATAAACCAATAGAACAGAACATAGAGCCCAGATTTCAGATGGCTTTTTTTGTTGTTGTTGTTGTTGTCGTCTCTTTGAGACAGGGTCTCGTTAATGCAGTTCAGGCTCGCCTTGAGCTCACATTTGTAGCCCAGGCTGATCTCGAACTCACGTTGATCCTCCTGCCTCAGCCTCCCAAGTGCTGGGATTACAGGCGTGTGCTACCACACCCGGCTTCAGGTGGCATTTTCAGACAAGAAAATATTCTTTCTGGTTCCTGCGACTAACTTCCTGTTCCAGTCCAGACCCAACCGCTGGTAGCTGAGCCAGCATGCCGGCTGGGTCAGGATCCTTGGCCTGCCTTCCCCTCCCCCGCTCCCCACCTCCCCCCTGTTTTTTTTTAACCCCTCTAGCCCAAGCACCGAACCCATCAAATATCTCGTTTGGCAATCTCTAAAGTAATAGCATCTGAAGTAAAGACACAACTTCAGAAAGATATAGAGGCAATCAAATCAGAAATCTCTGATTCAAAAAAAGAAACCTGTGAATCTGAAGTAGAGAAAACTGCAGAATGGTAGAGGGAAAATCAGATCAGAAATAATTTCTGAAGAAAAAAAGGATAACTATAATGAAAAAATTAACTGCTTCTGAAAAAGACACTATAAAAAATTGGAGGAGATTAGAAAAACTTTGGACTCCGTGAATAAGCAATATAGGAAAGAAATATATTGTATGAAACAGACTCAGACCTCACCGCTGGGAGCCGAGCCCGCGTGCCCGCCCTGGGTAAGCTGCCTGCACCCCTCTGCCCTGCCTCTGCGCTCCTGCGACTAACTTCCTGTTCCAGTCCCACCGAGTCCCAGCCAGTAGCACAGCCCGCGCGCCTGCTGGGCTAGATCCTTGGCCCGCCTTCCCC
>PVJA010054514.1:0-11546 GCA_004027025.1 Myocastor coypus
TGCTTTTTCCCCTCCAAGGAACATGCCTTTGAAAGCAGTCAAAAATATAAGGAAGGAAAATTTATTATTGAGCTTGCCCACATGATCAAAGACAACGGCTGGGAGTAAAGTGGAAATGTTCCACTCCTTCAAGTACTGCTTTGTGAAAGAGACTCTGAATGTAATGGAGACAGGGAGCATCCTGGACGGCAATATTTCTTGAACTTAACCTGGCATGCTAGCCAAGCTGCGACACTCAAAGGCCTCTTGGCCATCTCGTGGGTAAGGTGTCCCCCCGATCTGCGTCATTTCCATGTATATGGTTGTTGCTGGAAGTTTTCAGTGTTGTTTTTTTTTTTTTTTAAACTTCTCAAGTTCTAGAGAACAAATGAACCAACTGACAACTTGGCAAGTTAGCTGTTTCTCTTACCCCTGCCTTCCATGTAGTGTGGCTGTACTTTAGTCAGGAGCAAGCCAAGTTTCTTAGACCACAGAGACAGGGGAAAGGTCTCCTTCAGCAGCAAGTACCACATCAACTTTTTTTTTTAGAGAAAATACTACAGTTTTTCCCCTAATTCTTGAAACTACACATTGGTTGTTCCTCCTGCAGATGAACTATAAAGGCATAATATGCATTTAAAAATCTTTTAGAAGCAGTCAACAAATTTATACACAAATTGTTTTTAAAAGCCTTTTGAAAAACAGAACACCACTGGTTTTTAGATAAGCTATAAATAGAGCAATGTGTTAACAAATGTCTTATTTATTTAAGCCGTGATCTAGAAAGCAAGTGAACTTGTCCCTAGAGAGGACCATCTGGGGCCTGCAGAGGCTGTCCTGAGGAGACAGCCTCCTAGACCTGGGCCTAGGGTTGTGCTCTTGGTGCTGACAGGAGCCTGCATGTCCTGAGTGGCTGGTCCATGATTGTTGGAGAATGGCATGCTGGACAAGTGTAAGTCCAAGTTCATTTTTGACCCTGGATGTACTTGAAGAAAAACGATCATTTTGCCTATGAAAGAGGCCAGAAGCAGCAGGAAAAAAATTCTCAAAACTTGACATCTACCGTTATTATTTTAAATTTTTTTCAGAAAAGGTAAAGATTTCAAAGCAGGGTTAAATATTGTAATGACAACATTTGGTTTGTGGCAACAACCAGGAGGTGCCCTCCCTGTCTGCCTGTCAGGTGTCTGTGCAGTACCCTAAGGCCTGCGTTTGTGCCACAGACTTTAAGTCATGGCCTGCTATCAGACCAGTTTGCAGAGAACGAAGGCCACAAAACATTCCCAATGAAGTTTTGATTTCTAATATTGTGTACCAACTCAGGGCAGAGGGCCAAGGGGCCAAGGAAGACAGACAGACAGGATAGCCTAGCCTGGCTGACAGCTGACACTGCTGTGGATAAGGCTGATCTGGTGGCAGTGAAAGCAAGCTGGCTGAGGAGCAAGTGACTTCCCATTCAGCTTTAGCTCCTCGTCTCCAGCCCCAGCCTACAAGCTATGGCCATGGTAGGCACTCAGCTGCCACCTGGCTCCAACTCACTGCTTACCCTAAGCTTCCCTGTTCGTGCCATTCCTTTGCCCAAGGCTGTGAGCCTGGGAAGGTGGGGAGAGCCACTGCCTGGGCCCTCTGGGCTGGCGAACATGGCACAGAGATGTGTCAGCTCAGCAGGCACAACAGTGGATGCTACTTTAAACACATCCTCACCTTACAGAAGGCTCAGTTGGCCTGTAAGCCTCTCCCCTGGCTGTAGTCCAGCAGGCTGTTTCTTCTAAGCCAGTTCCCTGCAGGCATACTGGCCTGGCTGTCCCTATAGTCCTAAGTTAGCAAATGGCATCCTAGTACAAGGAATCACTCCAGCCAGCAGTGTTACTGCAGCTGCACCCTGCAACAAGGACAGAGCCTTCACTCTACTGGCTGAGATGGGAAGGGTGAAAAGGCAGCTTCCTGACCTGAGTGAGCACCAGGCAGTACAGCTTGGCCGAGAGTGATGCTCCTTGCCTTCTTCATCTGTCTTGAGTGGAACTCAGGCCAGAGCCTCAGAGGACCAAGGGAAACAGGTGGGCTCGTGGCATTGCCAGCCTGCCCAGGTGAGAGGGTGGCCTGAGCAGCCTCCACAGACTTCGCTGAAATTGAAGAACAAATTTTGTAGAGTTCTTCCAACCAGTTTTTGTATATATACAGTAAGATTGTATTTAAAGCTTTTATATGTTCTGGGCGAGTTTACTGCTCCTTCAGTTTGAGCACTTTCATTTTTGTATTGTCTTTTGTGACAGCACTGACTGAAAACTTCTTACTGGTATTCTTATGACTTGTTTTGTACTTTCTTCTGCAAAATACAAGCTCCTTTTTAAACCAAATGAACTGACCATGAGCTGGCTTCAGGGGAAGTGATACAGGACTAAGCAGATGTGCTGTGAAGAGCTGGAATGCTGCTCCACACTCTGAAATTCCTACACAATAAATATCTTGTGACTTTTATTTAAATTATTTAAAGTATTTCCTTGACAACAGTGGAAAGTTATGCTAGGATTACGAATGCATTTATAGTACCCTCTGGCACAGTATTCTTGCTTTAGAAATGTAGTTCTTTGTTGCTGTTTTATATATATAAACACAGTATTTTTATACATTAAATGTTTATATTGATGGCATCTGTCAGATATTTGAAAGGATCAGAAATGAGATTTGTCCCCAAAGTCCTTTATTTTACCTGATGATCTATGAGGCAATTATTATAAAATCTTTGTGGTTTTACTATCTAGAAAGCTCTAAAATGAACTACAAAAATGTCAGCCCTCCTTTGTCAAAGGCCTGAAGGGTGAGTGAGGGTAAGGACCAGGCCCTCTCCTTCCCCCTGAAGTAGGCCCCACCCAACGGCTACTGGTGGGAGGATGCGGGATGGTGGCCTGGAGGCAGCTGGAAGCTCCACCTCAAGGATGGGGCTGCCAAGCTCAAGCATACCTCTTGCCCTCAGTCTGTCCTCTGCCCTGGCCACACAGCTGGCCTTGGTCTTCTGTCCATATGAGGTTTATAAATAAAGCATCCTATGTCAGACTTCTTGGTTACTTGCTGTTCGCTGTGGGGAGGCTGTTCCTTGTTATGAAGGGATGGGCCTGGCTCCTGCTGGGCCCACATCAGGGCCCCACAGAGCTCCAGGGACTGAGGGTTGCCAGGTCCTGGTTCTGTGTTCACCTGGTCAGAGCACTTTTGAATGTGGCCAGAGAAGAGCCTAAAAACATGATTTGGGTCACTGGAGAGCAACCTCCCCCTACCCTGCAGGTGTCGGCTTAGTCCCATTTCCTCCCAATGCAACCCAAGGGCCTCTACCCACACCCACACCTACGAGCCCCAGTGTTGGCTCAGTGGCCTACAGGTTATGTCCACCTGTCAACCCCACAGCCTCCATTCTCTCCCTGTGGCCAGATGGGCTGAGGGGGCAGATGGTCAGGAAACACTGACCCTGTAGTACTGTCTCAGAGGAGAAAGCTTCCCAGGAAGCTGAGGTAGTAAGAGCAAAGAAGGGAGGCGAGGCCAGGTCAAGGGAGGATCAGGAGACACTGATATAACTGGCCTGGAAGCCAGGAGGTCTAAGCAACAAGGTCTTCTAAGCTGGGGATCGCCTTCTCGTTGTCACATCAGGAGCTATCAGCCTTATCCAAGGACCAGGCATACAAAGTGGGGCCCAAGGAAAGGGCAGCAGAAAATATTTATGAGAGTATCAGCAATGCTCTAGTCCTGGATTGAGCTTTTTCCAGGCCCTTCTCAGAAGCTCAGCGTCAGGTCTGGGCCTTAGAATGTGTTTCTAGCAAGGTTCAGGTGGGTGGCACTGGACAGCCTATGAGTTACCCTTGGGGCAAGGAAACTAGAGTGGGAAACACTGGTTTCCTCACTAGCCCAGGCCTCCCCAAGCCTAGGGAAGGGTCTAGGCCCTTGGCCCCAACAGAGGGGACAGGGAGGCTGGGGGCTAAGAAAGAGTGGCCAGGTAACAGGCAAGAGCCTGACTGGATCATAGCCCGAGAGGCAGCTTATAGTACAGAAAGCTCAGTGCTGAGGCCACGGACCCCTGCCCCGACTTACCAGGATCCCAGGATTCAGTGTGGCCGGCCTGCTGCTACCAGGAGCTGAAGTCCCCAAAACCCCAACTGGGCTTTTTCTTGGCTACAGGGACAGCTGTACTGGTTGTTGGTTCCTCCTCTGCTGCACGTTTCCTGAGAAGATCCAGGTTCCAGCTACCACACCAGTGCTGGGCCTCCAGCTGAGCTCAGAGCCTCCAACCCCCACTGCCCCCCCCCCCAGATCTCCAAGGTGACTCTGCACCTGCACACACTCCTACACTCCTCTCAGAGGCTTCTTCAAATACTGTGTCATACACCACCCCACCCCCACCCCCCGTCCCAACAGCCTCAGGCTGCACAGAGCAGGTTCCTCAGCCTGGGGTGGTCCCAGGTGGTTCCCTCATCTGCTGTACTTCACTCACGTGGCGGCTGGGTTGATGTATTTGCCCACTCCCTGACGGTATGTCTGGGGGCCCTGGCTCCCCAGCTGGGGCTGGTTGGTCTTCATCTTGGCTTCTGGAGTCACTTCAAGCTTTGTCTTACGCTCCTGAGCGATCTGAGGAGGAGCAGGGCTATGGCCAACCCGGCTTATCTGGAGAGTGCTGGGTCCTCCCAGCCTGGCAGGAAGGGTGGCTTGTGGCAGCCTTCCCAGTGGCATGCTGCACCCTTCTCACCTGGGCATCGGCCTCTTCATAGGGGTCCACAAACACTGTGGTGGCGTCAATGCGGATGTCCTCCTGGTGGCAGGGGATGAGTGAGCAAGCAGTGGGCTTCCCTCTACCCCAACACCTACTCAAGTACATACCTTAGGGCGATCTGTCTTGGGGTCACTCTCCACATTTTCCATGGCTGTCAGTGTGTCAAAACCCCCAACAACCCTGCAGCAGAGGGACAGAGGGGGTCTGCATGTGCTCCAGGTGGTACCCCTGCCAGCCAGTTCCCAAGGTATGCCAGGATGAAGACCCAAGACAAAGTGAGGGGTTCATGAAGTTGCCATGGGCCACAATGGCCCATAGTCCAGGGCAACAACCAGGGGCAAGGGCTAAAGGGGAGAGGTGTGGTCAGAAGATGAGACCTGGCCACATGTAGATCTAAATTATGTGGACAGAACTACCCTGCTGCCCTCACACTGTCCTTATCTGTTTTTTTTTTGCTGTCACCTCAGAGTCAAGCCTGTGTGGCTGGAATTACCATCTGGGCTTTTAATGAGAAAGTCTGCTGCCTCCTGCCTGCAGCATAAAGAAACAGGACATGGCCTACACTTCTAAGTTGGGCATCATCCAAAAGATATCCAGAGCGCCGGGCGTGGTGGCGCACGCCTGTAATCCCAGCACTCGGGAGGCTGAGGCAGGAGGATCGGTGTGAGTTCGAGACCAGCCTGGGCTACAAAAGTGAGCTCAAGGCCAGCCTGAACTGCATAGTGAGACCCTGTCTCAAAAAGACAAAAAAAAAAAAAAGATATCCAGAGGGGCAGGGCAGCTGGACAGGCTGGGCTGGGACTTATCTCCTTAGCCCCTCAGGGCTAGCCAGCTGATTTTCTCCACCTTAAAACACCGAAGCCCCCACTGTGCAGCCCTCAGCAGCGATAAAAGAAAGTTATACTGAGCAAAGGTTCCAGGGAGGGGCCCCAGCAGGGAGAGGAATGGTCAGTGGGGCACCAGCCCAAACCCTCACAGCAGCTGCCCTCACCGTCCGAAGATGGTGTGCTTCTTGTCCAGGTATGCACAGGAACGGAAGGTGATGAAGCTGGGGAAGAACAGGGAGTCAGTGTCTGTTGTGAGCCATGTGTCCCACTTTTCTTGGTGGCCACTAGGGCCACGTCAGGAGTCCACTGGTCTTTAAGGCTCCTCGAAGAACCTACAGCTCCCATGCATGCCTTACATATCTGACTGTCACCTGCTGCCTGTCCAGACACGTATGTCAGGCCACCAACATAACCTAAGCCCAGCAAGGCAGGAGAAAAGCCCAGAGGTGTGACTGCCTGGACACTGCCAAACCTCCTGCAAGCAGATGTTGTGCCACTCCTGAGCTCACCCAAGCAGTTGCTTCAGGAAGGTAGCTGGAATGGGGGCCAGCGCCCAGCCAGGTCACAACATCTGCTGAGGACCACGGACAACAGATCAGGAGAAAGGAAGCAATAGAGAGGGAGCATGAGCAAAGGAACTGCGAAAAGTGGGTAACAAACACAGACCCAGGATGCGACCCCATCAGGTAAGGCAGGAAAACAGGCAGACTTAAAGTGTGCATGAAGGCAGGCATACAAGAGGGCTGCAGGGACTGGAAAGGTCCCAGCTCCTATCTTGGGAAGCGTGGAGATAGCCCCTGCCAGCTTTACACTTAAATAGATTTCTTTAATCCAGGAATAAATCATCAAGCTCCCAAATGTGGGGAAAGAGGAAAAAAAAAAAAAAAAAGAAAAAGAAAAGGGACATGAGACAAGGTATTCAGAGGCAAAAGGAAGATCCCAGAAAGCAGAATACCAATCAAAGGCTAAGTCAACATGAGCCAGAGTAAGATAGAATCCAAGTCTGGGCCAGTATAAAGAAGCCCTACCAAGTTCAAAATCTGAGAAGCTGAAACTGAAGTAGAAGACATCAGATGTAAGCAGGAAGGCAAGAAACAGCCTGAAACAAGTTACGATGCTGTGCAAGTGGGAAGCCACTCCCCAGTACCACACAGAAGCAGGATAGCATGCTACCCTTGTCCCCAACAGCCAGCAGACCACAGAGCGAACTGCTGGGTTGCATCAAAATGCCTTGCTGAGCTGAGCAGGGAATCTCCTGAGCCCATCAGGCTGACCACATGTGAGGCCACCAACCAGGCAAGGCTCAAAGGTGTCAAACCCACAAGCATATAGATGTAGACCTCCAAGTACTTTCTCTCACTCTTACTCATTTCTAACGGTTCAGGAGGGTACAAAGAGTAAAAGAAGCCAATAAACAGGAAGGAGCCTAGGCACAGTGACGCAGACCTATGATCCCAGCAGTTGGGTGGTGAGGCAGGAGGATCACCAGGGTCTGGAGGCCAGCCTAGGTTACTGAGTTCAAGAGCAGCTTTGAACTACACAGCAGGACCCTGCCTCAGAAACAAAATGGCAGCAAGATAGTTCAGTGGCCTAAAGCTCCTGCTTAGGCAAGCTTAGGTAACCACACCATGTGATCCCCAGCACCACGTGCTGCACCAGCCCCACTCCCAGGGCAGGCTAAGCTAGCCATAACATAAATAAAAAGTTTCAAAAAACAACAACAGGGGGCCTGGCAGGATGGCTCAGTGGTCTAAAGCACCTGCTTGGGAAAGCTTGGGTGGCTTCAGGGACCACAGTTCGATCCCCGGCACCACATGCTACGCCAGCCCTGCCCTTGGGGTGGGCTGAGCCGGCCATAAAAATGAGTGAATAAACAAATAAAGGTTCTGAAACAAGAAAAAAATAAAAAAATAAAAATAAAAAAATAACAACAACACAAAGCAGAAAAGTTAAAGAATAGGGCCGGGGAGATAGCTGAGTAGAATAAGCACTTGCCTGGCAAGTGCAGGATCCTGAGTTTAGTCCCCAGTATCACAAAAGAAAAGAAAAGAACAAAGGAGAAAACAAGATGTAACAAAGTCGAGTTCCTTGAGAAAACTAGAACTTTGCAAAAGTTGTCAGAGAAGGAACAGCAACAACAACAACAAAAATTAAAAATAAAAAGAAGGCAATTGACCTTCACAGGCTAAAGAGAAATATATAATTTTTAAAAAATAATAAAGTGATCCTCTTCCTTACACTTGAACAATAACAAAAACAAACTATATGCTCAACTTACTAGGAAATAAAAGATGGCACTAGAAAGTCTTGCCTAAAAAGAAATTATAAGAACAAACTTAAAAGGGTTAGCGGTATAGCTCAGCAGACTAAGTGCTTGCTTAGGTGAGCACAGGGGCCAGGATTCAGGTTCTGGTACTGCATGTTGCACCAGCCCCACCCTCAGGTGCACTAAGCCAGCAATAGAGTCTGGGCATGATGCCACATGCCTATAATCCCAGTAATCAGAATGATCACTAAGAGTCTGGACTATGTAGTGAGACACTGTGCGCGTGCGCGCACACACACACGCACACACGCACGCACGGGCTGGAGAGATAGCTCAGCAATCTAAAGTGCCTGCTCAGGGAAGCCTAGGCAAGCGTGCAGGGACTGCATGCTCTCGGCCTCTCACCGGATGCAATGGCCCAGTACAAGAGGGTGCCACGGCACACCTCCTGGCCACACACTTGCACAGTCTGGGTCTCGGTAACTGTGCTTCCAAGAAGCCTTTCAAGACCTCCTGGTAAACTACTGACTGCCACTCTCTCCCCTCACATGCCATGGAGAGCTGCCTGCTGACTGCACACGCAGGAGCATCCTATGGTCTGGATATAACTTGGGCCTGATAACTTTAAGGAGTACTCAAGAGGAAAAACCTGCAGGCAATGTCAAGGCCCTGCTCAGGGCACCCCATCTGCCAGGCAGACACAACTAGGCTGACACTCACAACTGGGACTTGTTGGTGTTGGGCCCCGAGTTGGCCATGCTGAGGATGCCTCGGCCTGTGTGTGAGAGGTTGGGCCGGAACTCATCTTTGAAGGTCTTTCCCCAGTATGACTCTCCTCCTAGAACAGAAAAGAACACATACCTCAAAATGGGAAACAAGGTGTTATGGTTTATGTCTACTTGTCCCCCCAAAGCCTCATGTAGTCATTGGGCGGGGACTTCTATAGATTGAGACATGACTCATGAGTCACTGGGATTATATGTTTTAGTACTGATGGGATTATCCGTCTGAGTATGGCTGGGACTATGGGTGTGGTCTAGGGCCGATATCCTAAGGCAGAGAGCCTGATAGGAATACAAAGAGAGACAGAGAGACAGACTAGAGCTAGAGCTGTTGCTCTCTGCTTCCCTGTTTGGTTGGCTACCTCTGCCACCATTTTGTTGCTGTTCCACCACCATGAACTGGATGCTCTCTACTCTGTTCCACTCAGCCTTGGGCCAGCCGAATATGGACTGAAACCTCCACGAACTGTGAGCTAAATAAACCTTTCTTTCCTTCATTTTGAGTGTCAGGTATTTGTCCCAGCAATGAGTAAAAAGTAACTAAGACACAAGGTCACATGTGAGGAAGCACCAAATGCCAGAGGCTGAGGAGCAATCCTGCCTTGTCGACCAGATTCCACATCCAGGGCTCTCCCACCTGTCTATCCCCTCAGACCCTCAGAGAAGCCCAAGGATAGACCTAGTATTTATTGGGACCTACCTGTGCCTGTGCCTGTAGGGTCCCCACCTTGGATCTACAAAAACAACAAAAGCTAGTGAGCAGGCAGCCTGAGGCTACTTCCCCGCCACCTGCCTGCATGCACGGCCCTGCCAGGCGGGCTCACCACTCTTATGCAGACAAGGGGCCTCCTCAGCCCAGCTGCACCTGGGCTGGGGACTCCAGGTACAGGCTGCAGGTCCCTGGCAAGATTCATCTATAGGACATATAACAGCCACCAAAGCCTGGCCAAGGTGCCAGAGACAGGACATAATCCCTCTGCTCGCACACACACAACCACAGGCTTGTGCCACTCACCACGAAGTTCCTGATGGATCTGTGAAAGACGGTGCCATCATAATAGTGCTTCTTGCAGAGCTTAATGAAGTTTTCGCAGGTTTTCGGTGTCTACAAGATAGCCCAATGCTTCTGTGACTCATATAGCAGCTAACAATGGAGCCACAAAAGTCCAGAGCCTATATTACATAGTAAGGATGAGACTGGCTGCTGGTCTTAGAGACCTTGGTCTGGTCAGGCTCCAACAGGGCAAAGACCCCCAAATCCAAATGACCCATCCAGCACAGGTGGAAGAGACGTGCTTGACTCAACATGGCCCCTGGAAGGAATCCAGGCACTTCAGCTTCCCCTTAGGGATAGGCAACAAGCACATACTAATTGCAGTTTACACTTAAGACCTGAGAGTTGGGGCTGGCCAGATAACTGAGCAGATTTAAAATGCCTGCTTAGGTAGATGCAAGGGCTGGGGGTTTGATTCCCAGCGTATTGTGCTGGCCCTGCCCCAGGGCACACTGAGATGGCAAATGAGACTAGGCATGGTGGCGTGTGTCTGTAATCCCAGCACTTGGGAGGCTGAAAAACAAGATCACAAGTCTGATCTGTGTAGCAAAACCCTGTAGACCCTGTACCAAACACATTAAAAAAAAAAAAAAAAAAAAAAAAAGACTTGAGAGTTGAAGGGCCCCAAAAGGACAGTGCGGTGGCTGGGGAATAGTGGTTATTCACCAGGTCGCAGTGCAGCTCCAGATTGAGGTCGCCCTTGTTGGTGTGTAGCCGTATGTAGCCCTTCTTCTTCACAAACTGGTAACGCAGCACATCCTCATCAATGGCAGCTGCAAACAGAGCTTTGAGCTCCATGCCTGCCCCTGACCTGGGTGGTCCCATCAACTGGGCCCCAGAGCATCAAGACACATGAGTTAGGGTAGGGTCATAACTGCCAGGAGCTCAAGAGACCAAAGCCCAGGATCTGCCCTGACTATGAGCAGACTCACTGGGGTACCAGAGCCAAGGGCCATGAAGGCCCAATGGGCTCAGCAACTAAAAGGGGAATACTGGAGAACATGGCTGAGAACATGGGAAGACACAGGGGTCCACACCAGGGGCAGGCCTGAGGGAACAGGGCAGTATGATGAGAGCACCACCTGGCCAGGGCTCACGCTCACACAGCCTCTCCCAACACCAAACCCACCTGCACAGGCCACTGCCTGATGCTGAGCCCCTGAAGGCAGGGGATGCCAATGTACAGGAACCCAGAAGGGCGAGCAGGGAGGAGGCCCATCACTAGCACTGTGATCTCAGGGACCAATAGGAAAGGAAGGGAAGCTACCTGCTTCATGTGTGGTCTCTGGCACCATGGCCGTAGAGGTGAAAGACGCACTGACTTTCCCAGTGGAGTAGTGAGCCTGGCAGGAAAACAGTATTGCTCAGCCTCACCCAGGGCCTCTCCTCCAGCCCAACCCCAGCTGTAGAACTGCAGGACAGCCCACCCATGCCACCCCACTTCTAGACCTGGGCTTGGGAGTCAGCAAGGACCAGACAACGAAGTGCACAGCAGTCAGAGGGCAAAGCCAGGAAATGAGCGTGGCCTAGATGGCACCCAGGATCCATGGCCTCAACTGGACTCCACTTGTTAAGTCAGACCCTGGGAATAACTCACCACATAGGACTAGTCTTCTTCAAGGACAAAGGTATAATAAGGGAGGACTGATTTCTTCCTAAAGGTTTCAAGGTAGCTTTTTTTTTTTTTTTTTTTTTTTTTTAAACAAAGTCTCACTATGTAATACAGACTGGCCTTGAACTCACTATATAACCCAGGTTGGCCTCAAATTCACAGCTAAACTCCTGCTTCAGCTTCCCAAGTGCTGAGATTACAGGTATGAGCCACCATGCCTGGCTCAAATTTTTCTATAGTAAACACATGATTGCTTTAGTCAGAAAAATAAGT
>PVJA010054515.1:0-11532 GCA_004027025.1 Myocastor coypus
TACAAAAGTGAGCTCAAGGCAGCCTGAACTGCATAGCAAGACTGTCTCAAAAAGACAAAAAAAGCCAGGTGTGGTGGCTCACGCCTGTAATCCCAGCACTCCGGAGGCTGAGGCAGGAGGATTGGTGCAAGTTCGAGACCAGCCTGGGCTAGAAAAGTGAGCTCAAGGCCAGCCTCAACTGCATAGCGAGACCCTGTCTCAAAAAGACAAAAAAAAAAAAAGTGAGTTCAGGGCCAGCCTGAACTGCATAGTGAGACCCTGTCTCAGAAAGACATAAGTGCTAAGACGATGGCTCCGTGTCAAAGTGCCTGCCTGGCAAGTCCAAGGTCATGAGTTCAAACCCTGGTCCCACACACAAAAAAAAAAGTCTCAGAAAGACATAAGTGAATGAATGAATGAATGAATGAAACTGTGGAAAGCCTCATTTATCTTTCTCCCCAGATACTTCTCGTAGAAGCAGATACATAATTATACTTTTAGACATTTTGTACAACCCCAACATGGGTTAGCTTTTCAGTTTTTGGTTTTTTTGGCAGTGCTATAGATTTTATCCAGGGTCTCTGCACTGACCTACACTCTCAGATCTTTGAGTCCTGTTAAATTGCCCAAGGCAGGACTCAAATTTGTGATCCTCCCGCCTCAGCCTACTAGAGTGCTACAACTGGCGATTAGTATAAAAGATTTTGAGGGTGTACTTATTTGCTTTCCTGGCAGAAATGTTAAGTGCACTTTTCATTTCTTGCCAACAGTGTTACAGAAAACTACATTTCTCAGTCCATCTGAGCTGTTTCTGAACTAGGTAGGTATTGGGGACTGAGCACAAAGCCTTTGAATTGAGCTGCATTCCATCCCTTTTTAAATTGGAGATGGAGCCTCAATAAGCTTATTTTGTATCACCTAATACCCTAAAGTTGCCATCTTGTTTTCAGCAGTATATAACTGCTTCCTTTTCCCAAATCTCTTGGGTTTGTTCGTCTGCCTGAACCTGTATTCATTCTATTATAGTGCAACATCACTTAGCAGTTACTTCTTGGCACTTTGACTCTTCTGACTGGGTATTCACCTCGATTCCTTCAGTACCGTCCTAGTGACATTCCCTACACGAAGCTTCTCTTTTAAGCTTTCCTTATAACCAAATTGGATCATATCTAGTCTCTTCAGTAAATCACCAAATACTTTGTATGAAACACAACCCTTTGGGTGCCATGCAAAACCCTCGATAGGGTACTGCCATGCAATACCTCAACAGATAGTGAAGTCCAAGGCTATATAGTATGGTTTCTTCCAACTACTATGTAGGAATATAAGCGATTCACTTTCCATTAATATAGTTATGTTCCAATAAATCTGTACGGTGAGAATATACTTTATTCACCTAACCTACCATACATGGCTTTAGCAGTAAACTGCAGGGTAGCCTTTGTTACGCTTTGTGATCAAGCAGATTGACTAAAGGACTGCCGAGCACTGCCTATTACTGGTTGAGAAAAAATATTAGGACATCAAAGGGCAGTTTTTACTGAAACCTAAGTAGGAAAGATCAGTTTTATTATAAATTTGAGCATGTTGGTACAGGCTTTCTTTATAATTTAAGCAATAATGTCTCAAAATTAAAAAATTAAGTTGAGCCGGGCGTGGTGGCTCACGCCTGTAATCCCAGCACTCGGGAGGCGGAGGCAGGAGGATTGGTGCAAGTTCGAGACCAGCCTGGGCTACAAAAGTGAGCTCAAGGCCAGCCTCAACTGCATAGCGAGACCCTGTCTCAAAAAGACAAAAAAAAAAAAAAAAAAAAATGAAGTTGAAGGGCTGGGGATGTAGCCTAGTGTGGAAATAAAAAAGAATGCATGATGAAAGATGGACATTTGTTGGGCTAATATTGATACTACTCTGTACTGTACATATTTTAAAGTATTTCCAGGGTCAGTAACACGTGGGAGTGCCAGCCCCACTAACAGCGCAGACTGAGCCAGCCACCAGAAAAGGGAGAAGGGCATTAAAGATATTTCTGTGTTACCACAAATAACATAATAGGATTTCAACATTTAAATTCCTTATTCTGACTCATTATTTGAAGTTAATTTTTCCTTGACTCTATGCTAAAACAATTTTGATACAGGTATTTATAAATAAAAATGATCAAGCCCAAGCAAATAAATAACAGGATATACAGCTTTTTTATATTATTCAACTTTATGTACAAAATCATTTGATTTCAAATAAACATTTAATGTAAAAACAAACGTTCTTTTAAACTGAATTCTTTTTACATCTACTGTACCATTCAAATGCTTTACCATCTTACATGATTTCTTCAAAATCTGTTATCAAGGGTACATATAGAAAAGCATTTTTTTTTTTTTTTATAAATAGAAACAAAGGGATTTTTTTCAGCTTTTATTATAAGATGACATAAAAAGTTTACTCAACAAGTAATTTCATTACTATTCGGGGGAGGGAATCACCAACTTTTGTGCAAACAATGCTAGCCTTCTTTTAAGCATTAAGAGCATAACTGCTTAAGAAATGACATAAGCAATAATCCTACACCTACATCTCCCCTAAAATAATCTATTTTGTTTTTTTTTTTTTTTACATATGTGCACAGCTTTAGCAAATTAAAGCCCAAGAGAAATGCTCAAAATCCACTACTCAGGCAAAACGAGTCTAGTGGAACTTGTCATATGTAGAGCTTACCAATTAAGTCTAATGAAAGCTGCAGTTTCCCTCTTTCCTATTTTTAACACAAAAATCAATGACCAAGAACTTAATACAAGATGACAAATCACATCCACACTATTAGTTAAATAGCCTCACAGTTAAACACATCTTAAAGACCAAATCAGTATTTACACTTATAAATTTCTGAAGACAATAGAAAGCTTATATACCCCTTCACTAAACAAAATAGGGAACTGCATCTCATGGTGGTGGAATGAAATTTAAAGATTAAAAATACCTGTATTTACAGCAGCATTGATCCTTTATAAATAAAGAATATGAAAATGCAATATCTCTAAAGGATAATAAAAAATTGAGGTGATGTTACTCAACCACAGTGCTTGGAGTTGGAATAAAACCTATTGGTGCTTACTAATGTGCCAGTAGTGAAACCGCTTTCTGTTGGAGAATATCCAACTGCAAATATGTGCGCAAAACACATAACACAGGGAAAAATTGCTGAAACAATTCAAGTCAGCTCATCTGTACTGGATGTTCTAATCATGAAACAGAAAGAAATCCTTGTACTTAAAAAAGCAAATCAGAAAACCCAGGCATGACATTTTCAGGTTTTAATATAGAAAACCCCACCACCACACCTTTCAAAGTGGCATCTTCAAAATCTCAAACTTGTTCTTCCACTTACTATCCAAATGAAAAAAAAGAACAGCTGTATTTTCATGTTATTACCTTTTTGAAAGAAAAGCCAAAAACAGAAAATGTTCAAGTTTAAGAAAGATCCTGGATGAGCAATGCACTAAAATGCACACAAAAACAAATGGTCAATAACACCTATAAACCATGACATTTCACTGACGACAATGTAAAAAAAGAACATCTTCCCAAACAGGCATAAGATGAAGAAGTGCTACTTTTAAAACTGTAAAATTAATGTAATGTTTATCTTGCATTGCATTTTTATTCCAATTTAATAAATGATTTCAAAAATCAAGGATCAAAGTTTGTTGCTAGTAGTAATGCAACCATTTGACAAACTCAACTTCTTTAAAAAAAAAAAAAATCCCTCAAAATCGTCTCACAATTACAAAGTAGAAAAACAGCCAGTCTCAAATGCAAAAAAGCATTATAATTTAAGTATACGAAATAATTCCTAGATTAATATATTTGTAAGACAATTGCCATTAAAGGAACTTTGAAATACTGCTTTTCATGCTCAAACTAGAAATTGTTTTATTGACATCAATAAGACTGAGATACATATGATATTGCGTAAGGAACTGAAGTGGAACCATGATGCACAGACATCCTTGTTGAAATCATTTACGTCATCTAACACTGCCTGTTTGAAATCTACTGATTTAAAACGAAACAAAAGCACAACTCTTCCTAGAGGCTGAATTCCCTAGAATGCAATTTCAGTGTTTGTCCATAACATGGGGTTAGATCTCAGAGTTTCTGTTTTTTGCTCTGTTTTGAAACCCCTGAGACACCATCTGTTTCCAAAGCTTTTTCTTTTGAGTTATTTTCACTAAGTCCGTTTGCTGTCCCATTTTGTTCCTCTGTTATTTCTTCACTTGCAGGGGAAGCAGATTCTCCTTTTTCCAATTTTTGCTGCATTTCACGAAGCTTGGTAACAGCTTTATCTATTGATGTTATACTAATAAGATTAAAGTCATGCATGCTGACTAGATGAAGCATGAAATTTCGACATAAATTCTTCTTAATTATTTTCTGTCCATAATTTTCTACAAACAGCATACACGCATGATTCATTTGATTGTCAGCAATAAACCTATTTAATAAAAAAAAAAACCCACATTAATAATGATGGAAAGCATTTTTGCCATATACAATAGTAACCATTATAAAATATAAAAATTATATATCCAACCCCCGAGAGCAATGCCTCAGCAAGTACTAAGGTTCCAATCAAAGAAACTCAATGTCAAGCAAATCATTTTAGAAATTTAAAAAATATTAACTGGGACACAGTGGTGCATCCCTACACACCCAGAACAATGGGAAGCTGAGGCAAAAGGGTCCTATGTTGGATCTGTCTCAAAATAAAAAAAAGATGGTACAGAACTAAAAAGAACAAAAAGTAAAGAGGCACACATGAAAAACCTTGGATATAAAGTCATGAGAATCTAATAAAGCAGAGAAGAAAAGATGGGTGTGATGACAGCGTAATTTACATAGCCACACCATAGTGAAAGAAAATGAAAGATACACGAGAAAAACAAAGGTTAGGAATGTACTTTTTAGCTAGAAAAGCAAAAAAGAGAAATGCTTTTACCTTGAACTTATAAAATGGTAGGAAACAACCAGAAAAGCCATATACCTTACTCTGAACAATAAAGCATATTATCAAAAACCTATGGTAATGGTTGTGGTTAAGCCAGGCATGGTGGCACACGCCTGTAATCCCAGCACTTGGAAGGCTGAGACAGGAGAATCAATGAGTTCGAGACCAGCCTGGGCCACAAAAGTGAGTTAAAGGCCAGCATGAACTGCATAATGAGACCATGTCTCAAAAAGACAAAAAAAAAAAAAAAAGAAAAGGTTGTGGTTAAGTAATCTCCAAGTATGTAGAAAATGGGGTGTTATTTTGTATTGCCTGACAGAAAAATAAAGCTAGGCACAGTGATAGTGCAGACAGTACCAGCTACCGGGGAGGTTTAGACAAGAGAATCACTTGCCTCAGGAGTTTGAAACAAACCTTGTAAACATAGGGGGTGGCAGGGAAGGTGAGGAGGGAGTATGTGCATGCTATAGTAGGCACTGAGAAATTTTGCCTATACATTGTCATAGTATGCAAGTTAAATTCAACCAATGATTACATTAAAGTTTTTCCTTTTTAAGTAATAAAAGAAATCCAAGACCTTTGAAAAATCTGTTTAGAAGCCAGCATTTCCCTCAATATTCTCTGAACATCACTGATTTTCTTTATGCAATTAAAACTTTTTTCGCATCTGGTTACATTTGGAACACATATTTACATTCACAGAATTTCAAATAAGAGTAACAAGTAAACTTATACACTGTGAAGCAGCAAAATGAAAATAGTTAAATATTTAAATTAATTTAGAAACACCCTACCCATGTTTCATGACATGGAGATTCCATAGTTTCATTACTTCTTTCTCTCCTTCATTAACATCAGAAAATTCTTCAATTTGCTAAACACAAAACAAAACAAAAAAAGCAAACAAAAAATTTTATTAAGAATAGGTATTTCTATAAGAAAACTAAGAATGCAAAACTATGTTTAGCAACTCTAGCAAGGTGGCAATATTTCTTTAAAAAATTCCATAGAATAATTTGTTTGTTTTTCTCTTTTTGAGACAGGGTCTCACTATGCACTTCAGGCTGGCCTTGAACTCACTTTTCTAGCCCAGGCTGGTCTTGAACTCACACTGATCCTCATGCCTCAGCCTCCCAAGTGCTGGGATTACAGGCGTGCACCACCGCGCCCGGCCCTCTTAGCATAATTTTAATCTTTAATTTTCTTTTTGTCTGTGACAGGGTCTTGCTATGCAGTTCAGGCTGGCCTTGAGCTCACTTTGTAGCCCAGACTGGTCTTGAACTCATAACAACATTCCTGCTGCAATCTTATACAACAATTTTAAAAAGGAAATTATAAGTTATGAAAGGTACCTATAAATACCAAAATGAAAATACCAATGCAAATTCATATGAGGATAATCTGTTTTATCTTAATTGGCAATGCTTTAAAGAACATAATAAGGGGCCCAGGAGGATAGCTCAGCGGTCTAAAGCACCAGCTTAGGAAAGCTTAGGCGGCTGCAGGGACCGTGGTTCCATCCCCAGCACCACATGGTGCGCCAGCCCTGCCCTCAGGGCAGGCTGGGCCAGCCATAAAAATAAACAAAAGTTCTGAAACAAAAACAAAAACAAACAAACAAAAAAAATTAAAAATAAATAAATAAATAAAATTTAAAAAAAGAAAAAAGAACATATAAAATTGTACATTCCTAAGGGCTGGCAAGATAGCTCAGAGGACTAAGTGCCTACTTTGGCAAGTGCAGAGAGGAGGTTCAAGACTGGGTGTGGTGGCACACACCTTTAATCTCAGTACTGGGCGCAGGAGGATCACTGAGTCAGAGCTATGCAGTGATATCCTATACCAAATACATTAAAAAAAACAAACAAAAAAAAAACCTTGATCCTGAAATTCAGAAAAACAGCTCTTTCACAGTAAGTCAAAAGAGGACATACAGTAAGTCAGAAGTCTAGTTCATGTTAAACATTTTCATACAAAATTCATTAATCATAAAATCCTAAGATCACCAATGATAATAAAAAGGATAATTTAATTACAGTAATGGTTTTTTCTCTTAGCCATTCAGGATCTTTTTCATCTTCACTATCTACTTCCATTTCTTGGGGACGGAGAGGTAAGCAGGTGTCACTGTGGAAATATAGACGATTGTGGCCACTACTATATGTTCGCTGCTGTTCCACTTCTCCATCTTCAGATTCAAGAAATTCAGACATGCTTGCTTTTGTCCGTTTTGGCCTATTGAAAAGAAATATTGATATAATACACCCTCTATATCTATACCATTCAACTATGTGAGTATGAGTCTAAACTAATTTATAATATGGTGCCTGGCAGGATGGCTCAGTGGTCTAAAGCGCCTGCTTGGGAAAGCTTGGGTAGCTGCAGGAACCACAGTTCGATCCTGGGCACCACATGCTGCGCCAGCCCTGCCCTCAGGGCGGGCTGAGCCGGCCATAAACATGAGTGAATAAACAAAGGTTCTGAAATAAGAAAAAAATAAATACATAAAATAAAAAATTCTTTAAAAAAAATTTATAATATGACTTTGTTAGTGGGGCGTGGTGGTGGTGGCAATGGGAATCAAACTCAGGACTTCATGCTTGCAAGGCAGGCAATGTGCTGCCATGCTATTAACTCCTAACATAATTATTTTACAAAATTAACTTCTACACAACAGTAGCTGAAACAACTTGCTCAACATTTTCTTCCTATATACAATGAGAATCATATGGATTACGTATTAATTTAAACCATTAAGTAGTATTGCACACCTATAATACTAGCACTATAGAGGCCTAAGAATCACCGCTCAAGGCCAACTTGAACTACACAGTGGGTCACTGCCTCAACAATAAAAAAAAAAAAAAAAAAAACAGCTTGTTTGTTTTTTTTTTTTTTTTTAAATTCAGACAAGTTTTGCTATTATAGTTTAGGCTAATCTCAAACTTTTAGCAATCCTATTGCCTTAGTTTCTTCAGTGCTGGAATTATAGTCACACACCACCATGACCAGCAAAAAACCCCTAAAGTTTTAAAGAAAAAACTTTTCCTGACAAAACAGAAAAACAAAGTTTAAAAATGATTAAAAGGAATAAAATTCTAGTTTAGGTACAGAAAGATAGGAAAACCACATGTAAACATTTTGTAGGATGAGGTGTAGTTGCATAGTTTGGAACTTAAAAAAAGTTTAAGCAATGTTAGGCCATGTCTCAAAATGAGGACAGGGAGAGGGGAAGAAAGGTGAGTGAGAGAGAGCAAGATGAGAGAAAGAGGAAGGACTGGAGAGGGGGGATAGATAGTGCCAACAGTGCCCCTGGATTGAATCCCTAGTACCATAATTTTGAATGTAAAACTTATGTACTTTGGGACTGGGGAGACAGCTCAACAGAACAAGCACTTGCCTGGCAAGTGCCAGGTCCTGAGTTCAATCCCCAGTCCCACCAGAAAGAAAAAGAAAAGAACAGATAAAAATTTTACAGCTGGGTATGTAGCTCAGAGGCAGAGCCTGGCAAGGGCGAGGCCTGAGTTCAATTCCTAGTACAAGAAAAAAAAGAGATAGATAAAACTTTAATCTTAGTAGTCAAATGAATTATAAATACACCATCAACTGCAAATGTAATAGAAAGTGGAGTAAAACGCCTGTAAGCAGACACAGGGGCCAGGAATTCAATCCCTGAGGTACCAAATCCTGCCCCTGAGGTACGCTGAGATGGCAACTGAGACTAGGTGTGGTGGCAACCCTGTAATCTCAGCTCCTGGGAGGCTACACATAGGCGTATCACTACCAATCTGACCTAGTAGTGAGACCCTGAAAACCTTATAGACCCTTCCATAAAATACACACTCACACACAGTATTAGGTATTAACACTACACTGTGATGTATTGTCAACAGAGACAGAATGATTCCTCCTTCATAGCACCGAAATAGAATATATCCCTTTCTTCCACAGAAAATCTTGCACTGGGAAAGTGCTTCAATATCCCTAACAACCTTAGCAACAATGACAGATACAGTTAAAACAGGGGAAAAACCTAAAAAGAAACAAGTATGGGACAGTATGCTTCAATCTCAGCTATTCAGAACTGCAAGAGGACTGCAAGTTTGAGGCCAGCCCAAACAATTTAGTGCGAAAAAAATAATTCAATAAAAAATACAAAGGGGATAGTTCAGTAGAATAAGCGCTTGCCTGGCAAATGCAAGGACCTGGTCCTGAGATACGTAGGTAGGTAGGTAGGTAGGTAGGTAGGTAGGTAGGTAGGCAGGTAGGTAGGTAGGCAGGTAGGCAGGTAGGCAGGTAGGCAGGCAGGCAGGCAGGCAGGCAGGCAGGCAGGCAGGCAGGCAGGCAGAGAGAGATAGAGAGATAGATAGATAGATAGATTGATAGATACATAGACAGATAGATAGAAAATAAATAAATAAATAAATATAGATAGATAGATAAATAAATAAATAAAAAGGAGCCAGGCACACGCCTGTAATCCCAACACACAAGATGCTGAGGCATAGCCAGGTGTGGTGGCTCACGCCTGTAATCCCAGCACTTGGGAGGCTGAGGCAGGAGGATTGGTGAGAGTTCGAGACCAGCCTGTGCTACAAAAAGTGAGCTCCAGGCCAGCCACAACTGCATAGTGAGACCCTGTCTCAAAAAGACAAAAAAAAAAAAAAAAAAAAAAAAAAAAAAAAAAAAAAAAAAAAAAAAAAAAAAAAAAAAAAAAGCTGAGGCAGAAAGATCACAAGTTTCAGGTCATCCTGGATTACATAATAAGTTCGAGGCTGGTGTACACTACATGGCAAGACCCTGCTTCACAGAAAAAGGGGACAGGAACACCACCTGGGAAATATAACTATAGCTCAGTTCTCTGTGGATTCAACCCCCAATAGAAAAAGTAAAGGAAGGAAATGGAAAAGGCCCTAGAGCAGCAGCCACTTTAGAAGACACCATTCCACTCCACCAACTTATCTAATACTAATACAATGATTTCCTTCTAACTAGTTTTGTCTGATTTTCCTGTATTCCTCCAACACCATGCAGAAAAGCCAGATAATGCATTTTTGTTGTACAATCTTTTTACCTACCTGCACACAAGAATATGTGTGATAGGTGTTCTCTTTACAGGTCCATTGCGACTAAAAGCAAATCCAGGTTGACGATGAATATCCTGAGGATTTCCTGCATAGGAGCCATCATAACATTCATTGATAGAAACATCTATCCTAGCACCTTTTGGATGATACTGTAACAAAAAAAGCAGGGTTTTTAGAAATAGGAAATATTGATTTTCCAATCTCAAATATCAATCCCTCCAATTTAATTAAAAATTTATTTATGGGTTAATGTTTTGTTTTTCTTTCTTCTTCTTTTTTTTTTTTTTTGTCTTTTTGAGACAGGGTCTCGCTATGCAGTTGAGGCTGGTCCTGCACTCAATTTTGTAGCCCAGGCTGGTCTCGAACTCGCACCGATCCTCCTGCCTCAGCCTCCCAAGTGCTGGGATTACAGGCGTGCGCCACCACGCCCGGCTTTTGTTTTTCTTAACAATAAAAAAATATTTTAAAAAATGCTTTGTTTTTCTTAATGTTTTGATAACTAAACGAAGCACAACACTGGTGAACAGGAAGTCAGAAAATCTGAATTAAAAGAAGGTATTTAGGGGCTGGGGAGATAGCTCCGAGGCACAAGTGCCTGCTGGGCAAGTGCAAGGTCGTGAGTTCGAACCCTGGTCCCACAAAAAAAAAAAAGAAGGTATTTATTAAGATACTGATAGCATTTTTATTAAACTTGGTGACTACACACAAATAAATTTATTTGGAAATGAAGCAAGAAGGCTTGTGCTATGTAGTTCAGGCTAGTCTTGAACTCACTATGTAGCCCAGACTGGCCTGGAACCTACAGTGATCCTCCTGCCTCTTCCTCTCAACTGCTGGGATTATAGGTATGTCTCCACACCTGGCTATAATTTCCTACCTAAGCACAAATAGGAAAATTACTCAACGTCAAAGGTAAGGATTATACTAGTTGATGTTGGCATATTATACACATATTAATTTAAAATATGTGTAAATTATTCACTAAAACATGCATAAAGCAATTGACATACAAGTATAATTGTTTTAAGTCATAATTGTTAGTAAAAAAATTGTTAGACAAGATTAAAGCAGGGTGTGGTAAAAAGCGTTCCTGTAATCCTACACTTGGGAGGTTAAGGCAGGAGGATCAGTGAACATTCAAGACCAGCCTAGGCTACAAACGTGAGCTCAAGGCCAGCCTGAACTGCATAGCAAGACCCTGTTGTTTTTTTTTTTTTTTTTTGTCTTTTTGAGACAGGGTCTCGCTATGCAAGTGAGGCTGGCCTTGAGCTCACTTTTGTAGCCCAGGCTAGTCTCGAACTCGCACCAATCCTCCTGCCTCAGCCTCCCCAGTGCTAGGATTACAGGCGTGCGCCACCACGCCCGGCTAAGACCCTGTTTTTAAAAGACAAAAAAGGGCCAGGCATGGTGGCGCACGCCTGTAATCCCAGCACTCAGGAGGCTGAGGCAGGAGGATCACTG
>PVJA010054516.1:0-11546 GCA_004027025.1 Myocastor coypus
GGAACCATCCAGATTTTGGCCTTATTGCTCACAAGCGCGCGCTTTGTAGTCCAACAGCCTGCATTTTTCTTAACTTTGCCATGCCTTGGGTTTCCATCTGCAAACCAGGGAAATGATGATGACGCTTCATTGAAATGCTTTATCTTGAGCTCCAGTGGGAGGACCTGTCTAGCACTTAGAGCAGTGTCTGGTGTGGAGAGCAGGGGATCTATGTCAGCCTGAAGTAACCTGACACTCAAGATACTCTTTGTGGAGCAAATCAGGCTTTCTTAATAAAATCTGCCCACACACCTTTGGGAGGGTCTAGGGCCGGTGGGTAGACTTTTTGATGAGATGTGTAGAGTGAGATTTTGATGCCAGAGATGTGACCAAGGAAGAATAAATGGCTAGCTGAGATGTTTTCTAAAGGGCTGGGACCCGCGACCTCTGCATTTCTTGTGGGAGTTTAAGAGCAGTGGCTAGAGCCAAATTTGGGGGAATGCCACAGAAAAGAATAGGTAAGGGAAAGACAGGAGAGGGAAATAGGACTTCTAGCACCAGGGACAGGGCTTTAGCAAGGAGAGTGAGGGTTCTCTTTGTTGTTTGCTTTTGTTTTTTTATTTTATGTATTTAATACAGGGTCTGCAGGTTCTCACTACACAGATTAGACTCATAGTGATCTTCCTGTCTGCAGCCTCCCAAGTACTTGGATTATAGGCATGTGCTACCACACCCAGTCTCAATCACTGTCTTAGAGCACCCCAGGGGCAGCACACCAGGGATCGAACCTCGGTCTCTGAGTCTGCCTAAACAAACGCTTTAATCCACCAAGCTATCTGGCCAGCCCCAAGAGTGAGTTTTAAAAGCAGAGCTTCTGAGCAACTTTTCTGTCAAGTGCACCCCTCTCCTTGTCCTTCCCCAGAGAGCCTCTCTAGAGTCCTCTGCTCTCCTTGCTGCTGGAGTCCTTTGTCTTCATTGGAAATGTTAGGTCCGGGCTCAGGGAAGCTGTGAGGACAATGATGTCCCCACCAGCTCTGGGTTAACCTCACCCCATGGAGAAGAGCACAGAAACACTGGGAGGCAAAAGAGGGAAATGAAGCTGAGGTAGGAGGATTGCCGGGGTGAGCCCAGCTGAGCCACTCAGTGACACAGTGAGACCCCATCCCAAAATAAAAAGTACAAAAAGGACTGCAGATGTAGCTTAGTGCACAGACCCTGGGTCCAGTCCCCAATACAAAGAAAGAAAAAAAAGACAAACCCATCCATGGGAGAAGCTGGACAGGATCGATTGACATATTGCAATTGCTAAGTATAGAGTCAAACAATGCAACAGGACAGCAGGACAGACTTCCACCAGATTGCATCTGCCCGTCAGGGGTGGCAACACTTAGACAGATAAGCTGCCTAATGCAAAGCCCTCCAAATTCCTGCAAAGCCACAGTCATCTCTCACTTTATAATCAGTGACACCGCTTCCAGCTGTGACAAGCAAGAAATGTGGCCTCTGCCTGCAGAGTTGGCACGAGGGGTAATTTGTGCTTGAAATGCCAAGAAGAACCAAAATGTGTGGCAGCAGAGAATCTCCCAGAAGTCTCAGTTATCTTCTGCTGTATGTAGTGGATCAAGGACTTGAGGTCCTGGCTCAGACTGGAATCCAAGGCACTTATGCTTCTTTGTTCAAGATGCACTTCAGTTTGTCCATTTTCAGCTTATACTGCCTGCCTGGTGCTGCTGTCTCTGCTGGGCTTGCACCACATTTCCTTGCGTCCTCCCTGAAAGCCAATACATCTAGTAAAGATATTATCATCATGCCACAGAGGAGGCAAGGGAAGCTGAGCGAGGCTTATTGGCCATTACAAGGTCACACACATGGTAAGTAGTGGAACTGGGACTTAAACCCATCCAGGTGCCTTGGACACCACAGTCTGAGACCTTAATGACTGTGTTATCACGTTTGGAAAGACCAGAAGATTATTCAGGTTGACCAGTTCCATGCCCAGAGGGAGCAGCTTGCAGCTAGAAAGCACACCACACTCAGAGCTTGTTCTTTCTAGGTCTGAGGCTGCTGCAGGATGCTGGCGCAAGCTGCTGATCTGCTTGGGCCATGCTTCTTTTTCCAAGAGAAGAAAAGAAAGAGCTATACCATCTACCTTGCAACTTTGCTTTGCAGGACAGCTACAGATGAAAGTCCAGCATAAGGAGCAGAGTGGGACAAAAGCCACCCCCTTTATCTCCCTACAAAGAACACAGCCACATTCTTTTGCAGGTTGCCTAATTTCTGACACATCTAGCCCAATGTGATTAACAAAGAAAAGTTTAATATAGAACTACTCCCTTTCCTGACTCACTGAGAAAATGAGGTAATCTTGACTATCGTACTAAAATAAAGGATTTACAAATTGAGTTTGATATTTGGCTGTTCAATGCTAAGCATTTTCACAGGGATTGTGTCTCCAGTAGAACAAAACAAGGCTTCCAGATGGTTCATGGATTTGCTTCCAGTCGCAAAGAAAAAGGTCTGAAACCCAGCGCCGTCTGGTTGGATCTACAGGCGCTTTCCCAGGATATATTCCACACAGCACCTATTGTTCCAAAGGCAGTTAGTTGCCACAACATCCGGGGACTGCTCCTAGCATCTCCATGTACTCCGAAGGAGAGAGTGTTTATTTTATCCTTTGCTATGTCAAAGTCTAAAAGCTTGACAACATCTAACCTTAGATGAACAAATTGAGCCCCGAATCACAAGCAAAGAAACAGAAATAGCATATAATGCCACCACTCACCAGTGGTGTGTGTCTCATAGCTTTGAGGTAAGTAAGGGAAGAAGTTTTAAAAAGTTAAAAGTATGGACTGTATTGAATATGACCCTTATTTATAATAGAAAACCCGAACTTAAATTTAAAAGACAGGCAACAGAGAGAAATATTTGTCCTTAATGATACTGATATGTGAAGAAGTAATTCAAAGTTTAAGAGGGAAGTGCTGGCCAGATAGCTCAGTGGATTGAAGTGTCTGCTTAGGCAGGTTCAGGGGCCAGGATTTAATCCCCAGCATGCTGTGCCAGGCCCACTCACCCCTGGGGTACACTGACACAATGAGTGAGACCAGGTGTGGTGGCACATGCCTGTAATCCCAGCACTGGGGAGGCTGAAAACAGGAGGATCTTTACAAGTCTGATGTGTGCAGTGAGACCTACAGACCCTGTAAACCCTGTAGTAAATACAAACAAACAAACAAAAAGTTCAAGAGGGAAAATAGGTCTTCAATAGATCAATGATCAAAGAACACAAGGAATACATTTACATAACATGAGTATTAAATACATATCCTGGGAAAGATTTATCCCAAGTAGTAAAGAATTATAATGTAAAATAATCTCGATTATTGTAACTTAAAAAAGCTTTATAGCTTTTTTCTTAAAAGATTTTAAAAAAATATTTGTTAGTCTATTTATTTGGTACAGGGTTTTGCTATGCAGCTCAGACTCAGAGTGATCCTCCTGTCTCAGACTCTCCAGTGCTGGCATTACAGGTGTGTGCCACCACGCCTGGTTTTGGTGGCTGGCATGGCATGCCCGGGGTTCTGGGGCCAGTGCAGGATGCAGTACCAGGAATTGAATCTGGGTATTTGTGCTTTGCAGGTAGGCACTTAGGCCACTGAACTCTGTCCTGTAGTTCTTAATATTCACTGAGTGCTTGGCATGCATGTGTTTATCTGCTCCTAAAGCCACCAAAGGAAATGGTGCTCTTTGCATTCAGTGGATCTAAAAATTGAGGCCCACAAAGGTTTAGTAACTTGTTCAATTTACAGTTTAGTTAGAGCACAGCTGAGGTTTTAAGTCCAAACAGCTTGATTCTTGAATCTCTATTATACTTAGAAAACTTGCAAAAATAAAAATATTTAAGGTAGAGTATTTATTACTAGGAAAGTTCTCCAGAAACTTGGTTCTTGTATTATTATAAACTGGTGCAACTTTTTTGAAAAGCAATATAGCAAGAGACATAAAAGTATACCTCACGTACTAGAAAGCTCACTCACTGGACCAAAGATAGGGAAAAGGATGTAGCAGAGGCAGAAACCAATACACAGGTGGCTGTGGACCGAAATGGGATCCAAGCCAGCAAGGACCTGTGTAAAAAATGAACTCAAACCACATACATATTTTTCAACCTCATGGGAGCAATATCAAAAAAGATAAAAGGAAGTGTGAAATCAATTTACTTATTTCATCCAGTATCTTCAAATAGTATTTCTACATGAAGAATAAATTTTCTCACCGCAAGGGATGGCCAGATAGCTCAGGGGACTAAAGCACCTGCTGAGGCAGAGTACAGCGACTGGAGTTCGATACTCGGTACTGCAACCCATGCCGGCCCTGCCTCTCGGGGCATGCTGAGACAGCAACTGAGAGTGGGCATGGTGGCACGCACCTTTAATCCTGGCTAAAAACAGGAGAATCACTATGAGTCCAATCTGTATAGTAAGACCCTGTAGATCTTGTACTAAGTACAACATCAAGAAAAATAAAGATAAATTTTCTTACAGCAAATCTTAGAGATATGATAGGTCCTTTACATTCATGTTGTTTCTCAATCCAGACTGGGGGTGTCCCCTGCCACCTGTCACGCCTGGTTACCATACTGCATGGCACAGGTCTCCATGGACAGAGGATGGGATACGGATCTTAATACCCAGTATGGAGGGTCATTTAGGAAACTGTGACAGGTCAGTCTCTGGAATCTTACAAAGCCATTACTAGTAGAAACAATAAAGGCTTTAAGGAAATGCATAAAATGTTTCTGATATGCTAAGTTTAAAAATCTGGATATACATAATATTCATCAGGTAGATATTTAAAATGCATCTGTGGTAAAGCCACAACTGAAAGATAACATGGAAACATTTAAATAGCTGCATTAACATGACAACAGGGATCACTGCATTGCTGTGTTTTCATTTCAATAGACATTTAACACTTGTTCTTATTAGGAAACTTTTGTAAGCATGAAAGGATAAAAAAGAGATCTTTTCTTCTTTTTATGTATTTGGCTGTTACAGGCGCTCACTGTGGACCTCACACTCATGGTGAGCCTCCTGCTTTCATTTACCTCAGTGCCAGGATTACAGGCATGTGCCACCAAGCAAGGACTCTGGCCAGCTCGGCCCACCCTTGGGGAGGGGTTGGTGCAGCAAGTGGTGCTGGGGTTTGAACCTCGGTCCCTGCGCTTGCTTGCCTAAGCTTACCTAATCAGGCACTTTAATCTGCTGAGCCATGTCTTCCTGGCCCCAGAAAGAAATCTTTCTCTTAACACAAATATTTGGAGATGGACTTTTTTTTTTTTTTTTTTTTTGTGGGACTGGAGTTCGAACTCATGACCTTGCACTTGCCAGGCAGGCACTTGTGCACAGAGCTATCTCCCTGGCCTCTGGAGATGGACTTTTAAGCAAAGTATTTGTTTTCAATATATCCTAACAAAGCTACGTATTTATTATATGGGTTTAGCCATAGGGTAGAATGCTAATAAAACATTAGGAGTCTTTGATTACTGGTGTTCCTTGTTTGTTTATGTTAATATTCTTACATGTATTGACTTATATAAAAATTATTCACAAATTTTTGAGTAATACATTGCAGCAATGTAATGATAAGAACATCTTTTATTCTTTGTAATATATTTAATATATGTAATATATAAATATATATATATATATATATATATATATATATAATACATTTCTTTACCCTATGAGCTATGTGGAAAATAGTCTCCAAGATATTAAATTATTCCGTGGATTCCTAAAGATAATGACTAATGAGCAAAATCTTAACCATTTTAGAAAAATACATAATTTTCATTTCCATTTTCAAAAACAAAGCTAACTGAGAACTACAGAAGCAGATGGCTTGGACAGAGGATGGCGGAGTCCCTGATGGCTGTGGTCTTGAACTTCTCAGCGTCTTAAGGGGCGAGGGCCTGGATCTGGGCTCAGAAAAACTGACTCTGGCTCTGCTGGATACCATCCGGAGGAGCTGGGCGCTGGCTTCCATACCTGGAAAAGGAGGAACACGTCAACATCTTAGGGAGAGAGGGACAGATGGGAATCCACCTCTGTATAGGACGGTGATTTTTTTTAAAGATGGAGTTCACAGGACCAGAGGGTAAATATAGGTTTGGAGTCCAGCTGTCTTGACTGAATGGGGGCTTTTGAAGCGTGAAGACCCAGCACCCAGGCTCTGGAGTCGGAGCGCTGAGCGCAATGAAGGTGCACATGGCCTCTAACAGGGTGATCTTGAGCAAGTCGCTACATTCTCTGTCTCAGTTTCCACATCGGTGACAGGGAGACAGTCATTATGCCTAACTCAAGATTGGTTGTGGCATTTAAAAAGTCAAACTCAAAAGATTGCCCATTTGCAATCTTTCAGAGCCGCCATCCGTGAAGTTTTCTTAGGATGCTCTCGGTGATATCTAAACCAATCCTTACCATCATCTTTTTTTTGTCAAGTGGACATAGGCCTTTTATTTATCGATTGTTTGGATCTTTCTTTCAGGTTAAATTGTACGGGATTCAGTACTGCATGGAAACCGGAAGTGGTGACATCATGTCACCACTAGAGGGAGTGTTGGCAGAAGGCAGGTTCTGCAAGGGGAGAGGAACAGTGGCCAGAAAGCGAGGGCAGAAGAGGGAAGGGAGGGGAGAGGAAAGGAGGAAAGGGGGAGGAGGGAAGGAGAGAGGAGCAAAGAGAGAGGCAAGGTATCTCTGGAGCGTGAGGAGGTGTGGTCCTGCTGGAGGAACGCTTGCCAAGAGACAGCAAGAAGGAGCCCGCTCGCCACTCGTGATTCTCCCATACTGCGCATTTACTGTACACTAGGCCCTGTGCCTTTTTATTAGTTCCTGACTCTGAAAAATGGGAATGGACAGGCCAAATAGCTCCGTGGGTTAACGTACCAGTAAGCAGGCTCAGGGGCCTGGGGTTTGATCCCTGCGCCTGCTGTGCGGGGGGGGGGGGGGGGGTTGCGCACTGAGATGGCACAATTGAGACTGGGCGTGGGGGCGCGCGCCTACAGACACGGCTCTTGGGAGGTTGTAAACAGGAGAATCACTATGCGTCGGATCTAGTAGTGAGACCCTGAATACCCTGCAGACCCTTCCCTAAAAAAAGGAAAAGAAAACTGGGAATAATAACTTACAATAACTTCTCCTTTACAAGAATTTTTGTGACCACATTAAGGGATACTTTTAAACAGAGTGAGGCTGTTTGATGGACATGGGCGGGACCGGAGCCTGGCTCTGTGAGGCACCAAGTCACTTCCGTCTCTTGCTACTCTGTTGCTCCTCTGGCACGTGGGCAGGTTTCTCCCAGAGATTTTGTGGGGACCCGAGAAGCTTTTCCCAGTAGAGTGCGTAGCCCCCTGCTGGGCACCCCGACCTCAGTCACCGCTCATCTCTCATGATGAAGTGGGCCATGGACTCTTCGCGGCTAAAGCCCTTGACATGCCTATGCACAGACTTCATTCTGGAACATGGTGTCACAGAAGCAGTGCATCAGAAACTGGGCCCTGACGGCCTCCCTCTGTGTCTTTGCAATATGCCGTTTTCTTAATGCAACGCCGCGTCAAGCGCCGCGGCTTCTCAAGTCATTGACGGTGTCTGTCGGCGACGAAATGTCAGAGCGCTTGCTTGCAACTGCCCCGTTGCTGTTCTCCGGCTTTCCCTGGGTGAATGGTAACGTTTCCAAGTGGATAAAAATCTCCTGGCAACGTCGCTCTCCTCCCCCAGAGCAGATTTATAACAGAGTGCTTGGCATTTCCACATGCTCCGCATTTGTCGGTGTCAGATTCATATACGTTCTTGGGTCTCTGTACATATATAGGCATCGTTTCAATCTCCAGTGAACAAAGGCTATTTTTCTAACTTGGAGATATTCTAAAAGATCTGTGCATTTCGTCTATTTTTAAATGTTTGTGTGATTTAGAATTATGGTAATATCAAATGGTACAGGGGAGGACTGAGTATTTAGCTTTCAGCAGCTGATCATGTTCCACGGCTCAGGCACTTTCTATATTATGTCTCACTGAACTGTGCTGGGTGCACGTTGTCCTCTGTTTACCGGAGGGGAAACTGAGGCTCAATAAAGACGAGTGACGTGGTCAAAGTAAACATGCATGGATGTGCATCATGTCAGCTTGGAGGGGTGAGCGCGGGCCAAAACCCATTTCTAAGCCCATGTTTGATGTTCCTGCCATTTTAGCTGCAGCTGATTCTGCAGAATAGCAGCCATTCATTCATTCCGAAATTGTTTACTGTGTACCTAGAAAGCACCTGCATTATGTTAGGCTCTGCTGACCTAGGCCTCCCCCCTCCCCCCACACACCCAAAAGATTAATTCTGAGACTTGCAGGAAAGGCTCATTCGCGTCTGTTGGGCGGAATGCAGATGGAGGAGGGAGGCAGGATGCTGAGTTGCCTGGGAGCTCGGCTGCCCCTCCCCAGGTCAGGTCTTCTGCAGGGCAGGCTCTGGGGGGAGGTTGGAGAAAGAGGGTGCACCAGGCCCTTGCAGTTCCTCTCAGGCCTGCAGGGATTCAACTGTTCTGTAGGATTCAGTGTTTTCATGGTAAATATTGCTGGTGTAGACCAAAAGAGCAAGAGGCTAGCAGCTGCATGGCTTGGGACAACGGGTTTTCAGCAGAAGTGGGGGTAGAGAAAGAAGGGTCTTCCAAGAGGCCCACCTGATGAATGACAGCGGGCAGAGTCCCTTCCCCCCAGGTGTGTAGTGGAGTCAATGAAAAAATTAAAATAGCTTTCTACTGCTGCTGTTAGGCCTAAAATAATATTGCTAACTACCATTAGTGGTGCAGCTTCTGTATATCATCCGCGACACTGCATTTCTGCAGGTATTGTCTGTTTAATTAGAAAATAGGAAGCAAAGCTCAGAAAAGCAACTAATGGAGAAACTGAGATTCAAACCTGAATCTTTCTAGCCCCCCATATGTACATGCACGCACATGCGTGTGCACATGCGCACACGCACACGCGCGCACACACACACACACACACACACACACACCAAACTGCCTCTGTGGCTCCAGAGATCTCTAAAGAGAATGCAAAGTAACGTCTGATTTGCTCTGCATGGTCTGTGTCCTTTCAACTTACAATGCAGCCTGTGGACCAGCACTACAGATCCAGATAGAAATGCTAGCTATTGAATGTTGCTCAGCTTGGGCGAACCATCAATTGCTTTCAACAGAGAGTGATACCGGAGGCAGATTCCTTTGCACCGAGCTATAGTCCCACCCTTTAAAAGTTCATTCATTCAAAGATGTGCTTTTGTTAAATAATTAAGTTATCCAGGCTGGGCTTAAACTTGTGCTCATCCTTTCTCTGTCCCCTAGAATGCTGGCTTTACAAGTGAAGGCTACACTGCCTGGCATAGAACCTGCTTTTTAAGGAAACCCAAAGGCATAGGAAAGTTTCAGAATACACATCTGTACCCTTTGCCAAAAGATACAGCACAGGTTCTCCATAGATAATGTAAGGTCCATCTCTCTGTTCCCAAACATTATCACTTTGAGAATGGGATTTATGGCTACTATAAAAATTAGTGAAAAGATAAAAGTTTTACTTAGTTTATTTTACTTTTTGCTGGCTCAGCCTGCCTTGAGGGCGGGGCCGGTGCGATATGTGGTGCTGGGGATCGAACCAAGGTCCCTTGCATCTGCCTAAACCTGCCTAAGCAGGTGCTTTAGATTGCTGAGCTATCTCACCAGCCCCAAAAAATAAAAGTTGTAAAACTTATCCTGGGTACTGACTATATATCTACATGGGCATAGAAGGCAAGGAGTTTAGGAAAACGTTAGAATCAACTTATGTTATTGTTTTACACCGTTTTGTTAAATTATAAACATTTGGTCTTTTACTATGTTATTTGCATTTTGTATGGACACATTCTCTTTATTTTTCGGTGAAATTTATTTTTGTTATATTTTGGTATGTATGTTAAAAAACAATTCCATTTTTTTTCCCGTATGGAGAATTGAACTCAGGACCTCATGCTTGTCAAGCAGGTGTAGTGCCACTGAACTACATCCCAGGATCCTTAACTTTGACTTTAAATAAATCCTTTCTGTAAATATAAAAAAAATTGAAAAGGGAAATGGCTTAGTATTCTAAGAAGTTAGCTGAAGTGTAATAGGCAAGTTTCTTCCTTCCTTCTTTTTATTTTTTCCTTTTGTTTTTTGAGAAAGGGTCTCACTACGTGGTTCAGGATGGTGCTGAGTTCACAGTGTAGCCTAAGCTGTCCTCAAAATCCTGGAGCTTCTCCTCCCAGCCTCCCGAGTGCTGGGATTACACGAGTGTGCTACTGTACTGGGCTTAGTCGGTGAGTTTCTATTGGCATATGTTTCTACAGGATTTTCAGGAAGGAAAGCCCATTGTTAATGAGAATTGTTTGTTCTTGGGAATCTCAGATCTGGACAGCAGGGCAGAGGATGGAAAGGAGCCTTTGTCTTCCTCAGTGTGAATGTTGAATGAAACCCACTGGCCTACTGTAGGACAAGAGCGGGGGAACTTGAACTTCTGCCTCAGATGTGTTCACTGATTTTCTTTATGGCCTTGGGCAAATCATTAAAGCACCTCCAAGTGTGTTGGCCTGACAAGAGGCAGCATAACCCGTTCTGGTCCTTGTGCAATTATCATAATGATAAAGCAAACTTGCTTTTAAGGTAAGAAGAGATCATTGGGTTAGTATTTATAGAGACTCATAAAAATGTACTAAATTGTTTGTGAGTTCCTTCTGTCGACCCACCATTCAATCAAGCCATTAAAAATTATTTATTGGAAATTCGCCATATTTCTTGGAATACAAAATGAGTAAATATCCCGAGGCAGAAAACAGAACTTATGAATCACTTCCCACCTGCTCCAGATTCTATAAAAACTAAGCATAGTGATGTGTGAATGGAGCTGAGATGACAGATCGTGGGCACGGAGAGCCAGGGGTGGCAGCAGGGCATTGTGGCTCTTGTCCACAGAGTTTACCTGCTCGCTCTAGGCCCAGCCCTTCTTGCCTGGCATGCAGAGGCAGAACCTCTCAAGCTGGCTGCGTATCCACAGCCACACTCCTGTGGCTCTCAGGTTGCTTAGTTTTTCCTGTCCAGCTTCTGCGTCCAGCCCCCAAGTCCTGACAAAGCTGCCTCAGTAAAATCTTTTTTTTTTTTAGAATTTTATTTATTTATTTATTTATTTATTTATTTATTCTTGTTTCAGAACCTCTGTTTGGTTATTCACTCATCTTTATGGCTGGCTCAGCCCGCTCCCAGGGCAGGACTGGCGCAGCATGTGGTGCCGGGGATCGAACCGCGGTCCCTGAAGCCACCCAAGCTTTCCTAAGCAGGCACTTTAGACCACTGAGCCATTCCGCCCGGCCCCTCAGTAAAATCTTTTCATTTTATTTTATTTTTTTCTTGTTTCAGAACTTTTGTTTATGTATTTGTTTATTTATTTTTATGGCCGGCTCAGCCTGCCCTGAGGGCAGGGCTGGCATAGCATGTGGTGCCGGGGATTGAAC
>PVJA010054518.1:0-10000 GCA_004027025.1 Myocastor coypus
AGGGGAGGGGAGGGGAGGGGAGGGAGATGAGGAAGGAAGGAAGGAAAGTTTCCAACACCACTGAAATCCCAATCCCCGAATGCACACACAAGTCCTGTAAGAGGGGTAGCACTGTGTGGCTCTGGATGCAAACAGCATCCAGTAAGCAGCCCCAGGTGTCATGTGTATCATGTCTGTCTGTCTGTCTAGTCTCACATTTTATTTTTTTTAAGAATTAATTTTTATTTATTTTTATTTTTTTTTCTTGTTTCAGAACCTCTGTTTATTCACTCATTTTAATGGCCAGCTCAGCCTGTCCCGAGGGCGGGGTTGGCACAGCATGTGGTGCCAGGGATCGAACCGCGGTCCCTGAAGCCACCCGAGCTTTCCCAAGCAGGCGCTTTAGACCACTGAGCCATCCCGTCGGGCCCTAGTCTCACATTTTAAATAGTGGCAACTGGAATGTTAAGTCACCAGGAGAAATACAGGATGGAGATGATTCCCCAGGCCGCCTTCATGACTTCCACGTGAAGCCTGAAGGCAGTGACGGAGACAAGGGTGATGTGTCATGAAGAACAAACATGACAGTGACAGCTGGCCTGTACAGATGGTTTGCTAGAGGGAGGGCTCCAATCCCTTATTTAGCCTGCACAGCACGTAAGCAGCAAGAGCATCCATCACCCAGCCTACAGCTAGAGACGCTGAGGCTTCTCAATGGCTGCCCCCAAGCACAGCTGGGATTTGAGACCAGGTTGGCCTGATTCTCAGGTCAGTGCCATTGATAGCAGAAAGAAGATGAAAACTTGGGAGGCTGAGGCAGGAGCATCATTTGAGTTTGAGACCAGCCTGGGCTACAAAGTGAGCTCAAGGCCAGCCTGAAATACATAGTGAGAACCTGACTCAAAAACACACACACAAAAATGAAAAAACTGGACGTGGTGGCGCACGCCTGTAATCCCAGCACTCGGGAGGCTGAAGCAGGAGGATCAATGTGAGTTTGAAACCAGCCTGGGCTACAAAAGTGAGCTCAAAGCCACCCTGAACTGCATAGCAAGACCCTGTCTCAAAAAGACCAAAAAAAAACAAAGGAAAGGAGAACATAGTATGGGGGAAAGTGTCCATAATGCCAGCATTGCAGAGGCTGAGACAAGAGGATCGCATGTTTAAGGCCAGCCTGGACTACATAGCAACACCCTGTTTGCAAAAAAACAAAAGTGTTGATAGGACAAACAGAACTTCCTGGAGAGGAAATGGCACACAGGGACACTGCCACCACTCCACACTGTGAGGCTCTGTTTCCCAAGACGGACAGGCTGGGAGTGAGGGGACAAGGTGGGCAGGAGCCATCCACAAAGGTATGTGACAGTAACTACAAATAATCATGACTGTAAATAATTTTAGGAAGGGGGGTGAAATGCTTTTGTATGGGGCTGGGGGTGTAGCGTAGCAGTAGAACACCTGCCTACCACGTGTTAGGCCCTGAGTTCAACCTCCAGCACCACAAAACAGCACAAGATAAAGTAAATCAAGCCTCTGTGTGTGTCAAATGTTGCTCTACAGCGGCCTTCTTCCACCTCATCAGCCCTGAGAAGGTACTGTTTTTCCTACCTGTGTCATAGAGGAGGAAACAGAGGTCCAAGATGATAAGTCATGTACCCAAGGTCACCACAAGAGCAGCCCTCACCCCCATACCCCCTGGCCTGAGCCCATGCTCCTGTTCATGCCACTCCCCTGAAATGCCCTGTGTAGGGGCACAAAACACGGGTCTGCCTTTGAGAACTCCAACCTGTGAGTTCAGGATCAGTTTCCCTGTGCCACTGGGACCTATCTCCACATCCCCGCTACACACCTATGGTGGCCAGGGCTCGTACCTCATGGGTCTTGAAGAAGGGTGAGTCCTCCAGAGCGTTGCGCAGTTCTTCCAAGCGTGCCACATACTTCCTCTGGGGGGACAGGGGTGGCCCAATTAGCACAGCAACCTTGTGAGCCACCCTGAGATCCCGCCCATCCTGTACCCAAAGGCGTGGGCAGACTCCAGCCATGTAGGATCAGGTGAGCAGTGCAGAAATCGAGGGGTTGGAGGCACCAAAGCACAGAGTATGGCAGATAATACATGAGCACCCCAATTCTACCGTCAGCTCCTGCCAAGGGGCGGGGTGTGTCTCTCCTGCCTGGGTCATTGACCATGGTCTGGTTGGCCAACAGGACATGACCATGGTTCACGTTTTTGAGACAAGGTCTCACTACATAGCTCTGGCTGATCTCAACGTCACAGCAGTCCTGCTGCCTCAGCCTCCCAAGAGTCAGGATTACAGGCACACACCACCACCTGTTGTTCTGTGAAACCAGATCTTGTGTATTCTAGGCTGGCCTAGAACTTGCAGCTATCATCCTGCCTCAGCCTCCCAAGGGCTACGGTTACAAGCATGTACAAGCATGCCAGGAAGATGAGGCCATTCTGGACCCCTTGTACTTTTCCTGCTCTTAATTCCATTTCACGACAGGAAGCAGCCAGGTGAGCTGATGGGTCAGGAGAAACAGGTGGCCAAGTCCTGAGCCAACAGGCAAACACACGAGCCAGGCCCAAAGGCCAGCTGGCTGCAGGTTACAGGCTGGGTGAGCAAGGCCAGCCAGGCTCTGCCACACCCAGCTGAGGGGAACGGCCACTGATTGAGAAGCTACAATAAATGCTAGTTGTCTGTTTTTTGAGTACCAGGAATCAAACTCACGACCTTGAGCTTGCCAGGCAGGCACTATGCCACTGAGCTACGTCCCTAGTCCAGTGGTGGCTGAATTTAACAGCTATATCAGGGAGCCGGGCGTGGTGGCGCACACCTGTAATCCCAGCACTTGGGAGGCTGAGGCAGGAGGATCGGTGAGTTCAAGACCAGCCTGGGCTGCAAAAGTGGGCTCAAGGCCAGCCTGAACTACACAGTGGGACCGTCTTGAAAAGACCAAAAAAAAAAAAAAAAAAAAAACCAGCTACATCAGCGACATGGGAATTCCACTCACCAGGATTCCATGGTCCCCCTCCACAAAGTTCTCCAACACCTTTGTCACCTGCTCCAGTGCCTGTGTCTTCTTGAAGTTGGTGTTGCATGTGCCATCAGCTTTCTACAGGACAAGGAGTGAAAGGGCACTGGGACACCTCTTCCTTCCCAGCAACCTCAGGCACCTGCTGGGGCCGCCTGCCAGCCACTGTGCTTGCCTGCTCTTCCGGGGACCCACCCCCGCCTGGCCACGAGGTGTGCTCCAGGGCAACCTGGCCTTCCAAGGCTAACTTTGGACATCTCAATGGAGCCAGTCCGGCAGAGCAAGGTTGGCTTTCGGTTGGAATCCTGTTCCTTTCCAGATGGCTGCTCTGAACTAGTCGCTTTACCTGCCTCAACCTCAGACTCCTCACCTGGAAGGTGCAGGTTTGCTGTTCTGCACTTCCTGAAGCTGATGTAGGATCAGAGGGGACTGCATGTGTAGGAGGCCGGCCACACGCTGGGCCTGGCATGCAGGGAGCCAGTGAGGCAAGGGCTACTTTGCACATTTGAGAGGGACACAGAGAAGCCACTGTGGGGCACACTTGGCCATACGGTGTCAGACGCGAGGGAATACAGTGAATGGGGAGGTAAGAGGGCAGACGGTGAACAACACAGAATAAAGGGAGACAAGAATAAAGAAGATGTACAGGAGACAAAGAGGAGGTCACGGAGGGGCTCTGAGGTGGTAGGATGAAGAGCAGGGAGGACTTCCCTAAGGAAGCAAGACAGGAACAGAAACAGAAAAATGACAGCGAGTCAGCCGGGTGAACAACAGCGAGAGCTGCATTCCTGGCAGAACAGCAAGTATAGAGGCTCTGGGGCTAGAAAAGCTGGAGCTTTTCAAAAACTTGAAGTTATTAAAATGGGTGTGGTGGCACACACCTGTAATCCCAGCATCCGGGAGGCTGAGGTAGGAAGGAGGATTGCCATGAGCCCCAAGCCATCCATTGTACATGGCAAAATCCGGGGAAGGAGGGAAGGGAGGGAAGAAAGGAAGAAAGGAAGGAAGGAAAGAAGGAAGGAAGGAGAAACTGCTTCATTGAGACCTAAGGAATACAAAGGAGCTGAATGGACCCGGAGGACCCTCTAGACCTCGGAGCCTCTGACTGAGAACCACGGAGCAGTTGTGCAACTTAGAAGAAAGAGGGCTCAGGCACAGCACAGGAAGTGAGGCCGTGAGGACACAGTGGGGTAACGCCCGCACAGGAGCTGGGTGGTCTCTAGCAAAGCTGCCATTGCAGGTCTTTGACCCAGCCGCCCCACCTCCAGAAATCTAGCCTACAGCTAAGCCTGTGCACTTGCAAAATGTCCTAGGTATGAGATAATCCACCAGGACACTGAAATCACCAGAAATGGAAACAGTGTATGTGTCCATCAGGAGAAGATGATACGTCCACCAAGAGAGTTACACAGGTGTAAAAAGGAAGAGGAGGAAGAGAAGGGACTCTGTGGAAGGATATGGAAAACTCTCCAGAACATTACTGTTACTTTTTTTTCTTTTCTTTTTTTCTGCCTTTCCTCCTTTCCTTTCCTTTCCCTTCCCCTCCTCTCCTTTCCCCTCCCCTCTACTCTCTTCCCCACCCCTCCCCTCCCCTCCCTTCTTTTTCTGTACCAAGAATCAAACTCAGGACCTTGTGCTTACCAGGCAAGTGCTGTACCACTGAGCTATAACCCCAGTTGGATATTACTGTTACATGAAAGAGGGTGTGGATGGAGGAAAGTTAAGGGTACTCAATTGCATTTGCTTGTATTTTTAGGAAGAAACAAGAAACTGACCAAGTGGTGCCCCATGAGCCGGCAAAAGGAGGGAAGGACAGAATGAGAAGGGTGGGAGAGAGGAATTCCCACCAATATCTTTTCATCAATTATTTTAACCGTTAAACTGTGTAAAAAGCTATTTAAACATATATTTAATGAAAAAAAAAAAAAGAGTGCAAGAAGCAAACGGAGAAGCCTTCACCAAAGCAGCAGGGATAGGATCTCCCCAGTTAAGGTGCTGGAGGGTGGAGAGCAGGGCTGAGTCCAGGCCCCGGGGAGACTGCAGCAGAAGAGGGGGCTCAGTCTCAGAGGGATGCAGACAATGAGAGATAGGCGGGACCTCGGCAGTGCCAGCCTTTCCACCCTCCACGTGTCCCGTTCTCCCTGCCTATCTGTTCACCGCCAGCTTGCCCCCCATACCCACGCTCCCGAGCAGCCTGGCTCCTGAAGGAGCGCCAGGCCTCACCTTGATGCCCTCAATCCGGAAGCCCAGGGTGGAGGTCGAGCTCATGGTCTCCCTCCACTGCATGTAGCGGGGCTTGGTGACCGCACCCTGCTCATGCTCCTCAGGGGTGGGAGCCCCAGGGTCCACAGCCACCATCTTCTCGTACATGTCCTTCCGGGGCCTGGGCCGCTCTCGTGCCTTCACCAGCTCCTCCTCCAGGTAGGTCCTGAGCATAGGGAAGATAGGACCAAGAGAATCATGAAGCACAGAGCCACAGGACTTTGACTCCATGTTATTTCATTCATTCATTCATTCATTCATACAGATTTTTCAGGGCCTGGTCTTGCTCAGGCTACTTCAAACTGCTAGCACATTTCCTGCATCGGCCTCCCAACAGCTGGGGTTACAGGCCCATACACATGTATACTTTTGTGTGTGTGTGTGTGTGTGTGTGTGTGCGTGTGTGTGTGTGTGTATGTGTGTGTGGTACCAGGGATCAAGACCTTGCACCTGCCAGCAGTCAGGCGCTTATGCCACTGAGCTGTCTCCCCAGCCCACACACATACAATTTTGTCGTTACTGTCTTATTTTGCCTTGTTGAGACAGGATCTTCATATGTAATTCAGCCTGACCCTGAACTTCTTGACATTTTATTCTTATTAGTTTTTTGGGTTTCTTTCTTCTTTTTGGTACTGGGAATTGAACTTGGGACCTTGCGCTTGCCAGGTAGGCTCTTATTCTACTGAGCTATAGCCACACTCGTGCTCCCTGAGCAGCCTGGCATCCTGACCACTTCTCCACTTTTTTTTTTTTTTTTTTTTTTTTTTGGTATTTTTAAGACAGGGTCTCCTTGTGCAATTGAGGCTGTTTTGTTTTTGAAATATGGTCTCAGTGTCTCTCTACACATTCAGGCTGGCCTTGCACTAAGTACACAGCCTCGAATACACCACCTTGAATACACCACCACGCCTGACCAGTCTTGCTATTTTGAAGCTACTGTGTGGCATAAGAATGGACAAATAGACTAGAACAGAGTCCACAAACAGACACGCACAGGCACATTCATCCAATTTGTGACAAAGGAGACACTGCATTGCTATGGGGAACGACTTTGCAATATGTACAACGCGTCAATAGGCATAGAGGCACACACCTATAATTCGAGCCTTAGTATATTCAAGGCTATGTGCTGAGTCCAAGGGAAGCTGAGGCAAGAGGATCACAAGTTCAAGGCCAGCCTAGGCTATATAAATCAGCTCAAGGCCAGTCTGAACTGCATAATGAGATCCTGCCTCAAAGAAAAAAGCCAGATGCCCGTCACCTGCCTTCCACCCTGCACTAGGGCTGCCCTGACCCTACCTGCTGCCCATCTTGCAGTCCATGATGGAGGGGCCCTCAAAGTCAGCCAGGAGATCTTCCATCTGGTTGAAGTCCTGGCCATCCTGCTGTACCATGCCATAGTAGGTTGGCACGAAAGGCCTCAGGGGGTCTCCCATCAGCTGTTCCAGGCTGCGCTGCTCACACTGACAGAACCGTTTCAGAATCCGACCATTCTCTCCTGCCTGGAAGTTCCCTGTGAACAATAGGACCAATGAGAGTCAGAAACTGAATAATGACCCCCGCCCCCAGTCTCCCTGTATGCCTTGTATTCAGGCCACCATCCCTAGAGTGAGCCTTCTGCATGCTCTCTCTCCCACCCCTCAACTCTCAAAGTCTTAGCCCAGCATGGAAAAGGCAGGGCCTCCGTCAGTTCTCTGTTGCTTAAGCTACCTTATTCACAGCGTAGTGTGTCCTTGTTTCTTTTGTAATTTAGGGCCATAAGCTCACAACTATGGGACTCTCATGAGATTGGAGTGGAAAGCATGACTTTCCAGAGTTGATCTGCATCGCTCCTGCCTGGGGTTCCAAGATGGTTCATAAACCTGTCATTTCCTGAGCCATGCAGACAGTGAGTGTAGACTGGAATTCTGGACTTGCATTGTGAAACACTGTTTTCGGCTATTTGCCAAAGACGGCTACCACAGTATCTCCAGTTCTACCTATGATATTTACTCTACAGGCTTTCACCAAAAGTGTTAAGTGCTAGGCACTTATTATACTTCCCTCTGCTCAGAGGCATTCACTAGGTCTTAGAGGAAAACTAGTATAGCTTCCATTTGATGAAAGCCTGTTATGCTCTAGACACAGGAATGGGTCAGAGGATGGCCATCTACACTCCTGAAAGGCAACATCTCAATCTCTGCAACTTTTTTCTTGGTTACATCATGTTGAGAACTAAATCCAGGGCCTTCCACATGCTAGGCAAGTGCTCTCCCAACTGAACTGAAGCCTGAGCCTCTAGAGACATTGTTTTTTCAATCCTGGGGATTAAACTCAGGACTTGATGTGTTCTCAGGGGAACTGAGTACTCCCTCACAACTCTAATCCTTTTTAAAATTTTTATTTATACATTTTTTTCTTTTTTCATACAGCATCTTACACAGTTCAGGCTGGACTTGAACTTACTATGTAGCCCAGGCTGGCCTTAAAATCAAAAGAATCCTGCCTCAGTCGGCCTCCTAGCCTGTGACATTACAATTCTGCATCATCACCCTCCACCAAAGTTTTATTCTGAGACAGGGTTCTGGTAAATTTCCCAGGCTGGCCTTGAACTTGTGATCCGGCTGCCTCAGCTTCCCAGCTGAGATTATAAGTGTGTGTTGCTGCCTCTGGCTATATTTTGATTTTGAACTCTTCCTTTAACACCCACTACAAGAGAGATGAGATCAGTTTTCTATTAACTGAAGGGGAACAAGAGAACTGAAAAGGAAAACAACTTTCCCAGAGTCACCTGTAAACACTAAATAGACATAAAATTGGAACCAGGCCCCTTTGTCCCAGAGTTGAGGCCCTGTCACCTACCAGAACACAGCACTAGGAAACAACTCCCATCCAGACCTACAAATGCCCAGGCCCAAGCCATGAATCCCACAAAGTGAGACACTAAGCCCATTTTATAGACAGGAAAACCAAACCCCAGAGAGCAGCTCTTCCCCAGGCACAGGAACCTCCACCCAGCACTGCCCACCCACCACCATGGTGCTCACCAGCATGTCCAGAAAGCTGGACCCAAGGGTAGTGTTTACGGAACGAGACCACGAAGGGCGAATACTTCAGAACCGTCTTCAGCTTCTTCCACGGTTTACTCTGTGTGGGGCAGAGCAGGATGAAGTCAGAGCCAAGGTCATGGAAGATAGGAGCTGAGAGTGCTGCCAGGAGGGAACCAAGCACCCAGGCATGGTGACCCACACCTATAATCCTAGCACTCAGGAGGCTGAGGCAGGACGATCATTAGTAGTTCAAGGCCAGCCTGAGCTACAAAGTGTGCTCAAAGCCAGCCTGAGCTGCATAGTGAAACCCTGTCTCAAAAAGACCAAATTAAGAAAAGGAGAAAATAATTAAAAATGTAAAAGTTCAGTGGGTTCTCCCTCTCTGCTGGATTTAGTCATCTACAGAAAGAGAGGGAGGGAGGAAGGAAGGGAGACAGAGAGAGAGAGAAAGAGAGAGAAAGAGAGAGAGACCAGGGGTCTCTCCAGAGATCACCATTTCCAAGCTTATTGGGGTGAATGATTCCCATTTAGTTCAGCAATCATGAATTCTGCAAAGGCCTAAGCAAAAGTGGGAAGGTCTTTGTCCCTGTCACCACTTCCCAGAGTCTTTGTGTTATGACTTAAGGATAAGCTAGGTTTTATTGCAGTAAAAACTGCCGGATCTGGGCCCAGCAGGATGGCTCAGTGGTCTAAAGCGCCTGCAGGCGGCTTCAGGGACCATGGTTCAATCCTGGCACCATATGCTGTCCCAGCCCTGCCCTCAGGGCAGGCTGAGCCAGCCATAAAAATAAATAAACAAACAACAGTTCTGAAACAAGAAAAATGAATAAATAAAATTCTAAAAAAAAAAAAAAAACCTGGGGCTGGGGAGATAGCTCCAAGGCACAAGTGCCTGCTAGGCAAGTGCAAGGTTGTGAGTTTGAACCCCGGTCCTGGAAAAAAAAAAAAAACCTGCCAGATCTGCCCATTGCCCCAAAACACACACACTGCCCTGCCCCTAAATCAGGTCAGATCTTCTAGGACCAAGGACAAATGTAGGAGTGGGTAGATGGAGGCAGAGACAGAAACAGAGATCGATGACAAAGTGGTGACAGGGAAGGACTGAGATAAGAGACTGTGGCAGTCTTGAGAGAGCTGGCCCCACGTGGCTTCCGTTTTTCCCCCTTCCAGAGAAGGCTCTGCCCCCACCCCCTTTTTTGAGACAAGGCCTCACTATGCTGTTCAGGCTGGCCTTGAACTCATATTGATCCTCCTGCCCTGCCTCCCAAGCACCTGGAGATACAGGTTTGCACCACGCCCTGCTGTCTTGAACCAAGGTCACTGAACTGCTGTAGTCGGTGAACTACGCACAATTCATTTTGGGGTGGGAGGCTTCTGGGCTGCTGCCTCCCTCCCTATTCAGTGTCCTGCGGGATGAGAAGAAGAGTGGGTCCCTGGGTGACGACAGCAGGGAGCACCCACCACTGACCTGGGGCCAACATGGAGTAGAATCAAAAATAACCTTTTGGCCGGGCGTGGTGGTGCACGCCTGTAATCCCAGCACTTGGGAGGCTGAGGCAGGAGGATTGGTGCAAGTTCAAGACCAGCCTGGGCTACAAAAGTGAGCTCAGGACCAGCCTCAACTGCATAGCGAGACCCTGTCTCAAAAAGACACACACACACAAAAAAAATAGCCCTTTGTTGCTCTAAGCCACTTA
>PVJA010054519.1:0-11521 GCA_004027025.1 Myocastor coypus
TCTGCTACCGTGTTTGGCTGGCTACCTCTGCCACCATTTTGTTGCTGTTCCGCCGCCATGAACTGGATGCTCTCTGCTCTGCTCCTCTCAGCCTTGGGCCAGCCGAACATGGACTGAAACCTCCAGTAACTGTGAGCTAAATAAACCTTTCCTTCCTTCATTTTGAGTGTTGGGTATTTGTTCCAGCAACGAGCAAAAGTTAACTAAGACACCTTTGTTGGGGAATTCAGAGAAGGTATTGCATTTTCAGCTTCCTCTTCCTAGGCTTTGGGAGTTTGAGGTGTGGGTTACGAAGTCTTGCTAGTTCTCTTGTTGTGTAATGTGGGTTCTCTCAGCAAGAGCCCCGCCAGCACCTGGCCAGCTGGTGCTCTTTTCTTTCTTCCTTTCCTGTTTTCTCCAACCTTGCTCTTTACCAAGTAGCACTGTTCTGTGAAAAACTAATTTTAACACAAAGAACTACATCAAGTTTATTTTAGATGTAATACTTATTAGATGGTTAGAACACTTTTGGATGAGAGTCACCGTGTGGAATGAGAAGAAATGCCAAAGTATTCAGCCTGCATCAGGAGAACCTGGAGCTCAGTGTGGAAATCTGAAACATCCAGTGAACGGACATTGGAAATATTTCTTTCTTTTTCTTTTCTTTTTTTTTTTTTTTTTTTTTTTGACACTGAGAATATTTCTTGTGCAAGTCCTGACCAAAGCAAAGAGCTGTGAATCAGGAGTGCCAGTATCCAGTGGTCAGAGAGCATGGACACTCCTGGGCATGAAAAGAACTATTTTTTCTGCTCTCCCTTTTCATCCTACAGGTTGGGTGATGCCCAACCAAACTGATGAGGGCAAGCTTCTTTACTCAGCCTGCTAATTCAAATGCTAGTCTTCAGAAAATGCTCGCATAGAGAAACCCAGAAGCAAATTATTCAAACTTGGGAACTGCTTAGCTTAGTCAAGCTGACGTATAAATTTGGCCATCATCCCTTCCTGTAAAATTAAGTGTATATTCATATATGTTTCCACTATGTATTTTTATAATTATGTAAACAACCACAGAAATTTAGTTTCTTTTACATTTTCACATATTTCATTCTACTGACAGCAATGCTGGGCATATGTGGTCAAAATATAGGATCAAGATCTATGCAGATAAAATCAAAGGTCCATCTTTAACTTGTAGATTTTGTTGCCTTGGTACATTACTTTGACACTCTGTTTCAATTTCTTTGAAGAGATCTTTGAAGATATTGATAACATCTGTTTTACTGTCTCAAAATTTTAAAAAAATTATGTAAGAACCTGCCATGGAGTAAGCGCTCAGATATATAAGATAGTAAGATAAGCTGCCATTCTTTTCTTGAGGGCAAACACAATATCTAATTCCCTGCTGTGTTCTTGGCTCCAAAATTCAAAACTTTATTATCTCACAGATGAGAACTCAACATGACTGAAACCCTTCAATCTCAGGTATTGATGACTGTTATGTTTGTGTTTCCCATTATTTCAATTTCTTTACAAATGACTAATGCCATACTTAATATGTATGATAAATTCTATGCTGAGGGAGACCACTTAATGCCAAATCCACATGATGTCAGTTTCTGGATAACACTATTATAAGTTGGTTGGATGAAACTACTTAGTTTTATTTTATTTATTTATTTATTTATTTATTTGGTCTTTTTGAGACAGGGTCTGGCTATGCAGTTGAGGCTGGTCTTGAGCTCACTTTTGTAGTCCAGGCTGGTCTCGAACTTGCACCAATCCTCCTGCCTCAGCCTCCCGAGTGCTGGGATTACAGGCGTGTGCCACCACGCCCGGTGAAACTACTTAGTTTTATATGACTATAGACTGTAAAGTGTTTTCAATTTTCCTGAACAAAAATACTGCATAAACATTTACCTAATTGTTATAAGTTTAGGTATCTCAGAATTTTGTTTCAAAAAAAAATCATGTGATAGCAGCTTGATGTTTTTGCTTATCCAGCTATTCTAGATTATTTGATGGAAAAAGGTTATTTGGAAATTCTTTTTCTCTAAATATTTTTCTTATTCAAACCATATCTTTTGTTTAGTGAATGGATTTTTGTGGTAAGATTAAAAGGTTGATTCCATTAATTTTTCTTTGGACTTGCTCATCTTCTGTCAAACTCTGAAGCATATTCTGCAGAAAATCACCTAAGTATATTTGTAGAAAGTTTTATTTTCAACTCCTCATCCATGAGAAAATGTCTGAACTAGTTTACTTATAAAACACATAGTTGAAATTTGCAGTATATAAGACAGAGGTAACTGATGTAGCCTAATAGATAACTGTTTTTCTTACTCTTATTCTTTTCTGAACAGAAGAAATTCAATTTAAACACAATTTAGCTGTTCAATTTTTCGTGGAAGAATTAAAATCACATCTTCTTTCTTTTTTGCCACCAAAGCATGTGGACAGTAGCCTACATCTTGATTCTTTTTTTTTTTTTTTTGTCTTTTTTTGTCTTTTTGAGACAGGGTCTCACTGTGCAATTCAGGCTGGCCTTGAGCTCACTTTTGTAGCCCAGGCTGGTCTCGAACTCGCACCGATCCTCCTGCCTCAGCCTCCTGAGTGCTGGGATTACAGGCGTGCGCCACCACGCCTGGCTACATCATGATTCTTAACCTAGCAGTTTTTTGAGAGGTAGCCATAGACTGGAAATCTCAAGGTTTGGGCCCCTAGAAATGTAGTTCCTTGCAGGCACTGTTTTAATGCGGAAACTAGATTAATGTAGTACTTAGTGTGTTTCTGAATTCAATCTTGTTTCACAAATGATTTAGAGTGGTCAACTGCTTTTCTGAAGTTGTAGACAAACTTTGCTGTATATCTTGGCTCATTTCAAACAGCTGATCAAATATTCTAAACCGCCATTGCACATCCTCATATGAAACCTACTTTCACCCTGTCTTATAAATTTTGTATAGCAGAATATGACATTATTCACTGGGCTTCTCTCTTTCTATCTTTTTCTCTCTTCTTGAGATAATCACATCCTTAGGGCATTATAAGGAAAGACATGTATCCAAGCTCCTATAATCCCCAGTAGTGTGATTTCCTTGTGGTAATTATATCCTCTTTCCAACATGTCATGTGCTGTTATTATGATGCCTTTTTGCTCAAATATGACAGAGATATCTGATAATGTAATTACTTTACCTTATCATGCTTTAATAAGTAATGTAGGAAAGATGGTTTCTGCAGAGATCTTGACTAAAGAGGCCAAGGAAGGGCCCTGTAATATGGCTCATACTAATTTACAGAGCTGAAAATAAGCAACAGAAACATTAACATCAGATGTTTCATCATAAATGATTAAAGAAATGAATAAAGCAGTGTACATCAAAGCAGAGGTCCCTCTAAAGGCACCTGGAGAACAGGTGGTGCACCAAGTGTGAACATTTGTAGCTTACACTTCTTTGTGTCATCAATAGTTGTCTGAAATTTATTTCTCTATTCCTGGACTTGTTTCTGCCCCTGCATCTAACATAATTATTATAAAGGTGAATCAATATGTTTTTGAAATGTTGGCTATTATAGAAAGAATAAGCTTCCCATGGTCATTGATTTAATAGTGTCTAATGATTGTTTTTCTCGCTCACATTCTTGCAGATTCTCTGGTTTTCCCCTTGGCCTTTTAAATATCTAAGTGCCATATTGATCTGTGCTTTGGCAGATAATTTTGATTATAATATTAAAAGATTACTGTATACATGGAAGATATTTTCTTCTACCTAGATAGTTGTATGCTTGTTATTTGATTAAGAAATAGATTCAGGCTATAGATATTAAGTGGAAAACAATCCAAGAAACCTTGACTTATGTGTATTTGAATAAACACTAACAGAATCAGACATCATCAGGATATTATATAAAAACAATTTAACAGAGCAGGTTGAACCAGATGCCAGTGTGAAGCCCTTCATTAAGCACAGCACTCTCTAACCCAAGGACAGTGCTTGGCACAAAATCAGTACCCAAAGAATGAGGAATAAATATATGAATCAATGAAAATGCCAAATCAGCTGGGAAACTCACAGGAAATTAAGCAGTGTGTCATTTGGTTAAGGATGAAATGTGTTAACTCGCACATGCACACATAAATGCAAAACACATGCAAGATAATTGCTTTAACAGGTACTGCTATCAACCTGTTATCTCATGCTTTTTCTACCATACCCTGGTTGACAAATCACGTTCACAAAGACAGTACAAAGGCAATTCAAATTTGTGACAAAACGGGATTGCAAGATGCAAGACAGAATGGAGAGAGAGAAGATGCGTCAATTGCCACATGACAAAGAATGCCCATAAGTAACTTTCATAATCTACATCTTTATGATGTCGACTCCCCTTTCTGGTAGTCTGAGGTCTTTTCACAAGTTAGTGGCTTTTGAACATGATCATTTTACTATTTGTAATTATAATTTACTTAGAATCTATGATGTAAGAATAGCATAGATCTCACTGGGTTTAAATCTTGTGTAAACTTGTGTGCTTTCTTGAGGAAATGAGGAGCAGCCATTTCACTGCCTTTTCCAAATTCTACAGGCAACCTAACCACCTTGGTATTTGGCCTTTTTCTCCCTATTTACAGGAGTTGACAGTAAGTTGACTTCTTCCCATATCATATCATTATAAGCTTTTTACATTCTTCTTTGATGTTTAAAGAAACTCGTATTCATATTTTTGAAACTGGATGACCCCAAATAATCTATTTTAATGTCAGGTGATCAGTGTTCATAATTTTATCTACAAATTTAATTCCATTTTTTCATGTATTGTAATATCTCCACAGGTTCTGTCAATTAGCATGCACATGTTTTAAATGTATTTGGTTGTTACAGGGCCACAGTCCACAGCTTAGAATCATGATGATCCTCCTGCTTTCAATCTCTCCAGCACTGGGATTACATCTGTTGCTGACTATGACTTGACTCTGTGGCCAGCTCAGCCTGCCCTGGCGATGATGCTGGTGAGGCCTGTGGTGCAAGGGACTGGATCACATTGCCTGTGCTTGCCTAAGTTTGCCTAGGCAGGTGCTTTTGCATGCTGAGCTATCTTGCCCACCCAGCATGCACACTTTTTGAGGAAAGTGAAATATTCTCAGTAACTGTTTTAAGTCTTGATTGAATAATGCACTTTGGACTGTGCATTCACATCAACTAATCTCAAATAAATTGAAAAGAAATCAACATTCACATAGTTTCAGGAATTTCCTTTTTATTCATCTAGGTGTGATATATTGGAAAACCTGGAAATAAAGAACAAAATGGGGGCCAGTGAAAAGGCTCAGTGGTCTAAATTGCCTGTTTAGGCAAGTTTAGGCAACTGCATGGACCATGATTCAATCCCCAGCATCACATGCTGCACCAGCCCCACCCCTAGGGCAGGCTGAGCTGGCAATAATAATAATAATAATAATAATAATAATAATAATAATAATAATAAGAAGAAGAAGAAGAAGAAGAAGAAGAAGAGCAAGAAAAATGGTAGCTATATTTATTTGGGATATAAGAACAATGCACTGGAAAAAATTAGCACAATATATTGGACAGAGAACTTTTGTAGCCATTGCTTTGTTTTAATGTCATAAAATTTTTTCTGCTCAATAATCGGAATTACTGTCAAAGTGTGGCCTATAGTTGAATATTTTCCCACAGAAAAGTTCCAACTTCTTTTTTTTTTTTTATTTTTTTGTGGGACCAGGGTTCAAACTCACGACCTTGCACTTGCCAGGCAGGCACTTATGCCTCGGAGCTATCTCCCCAGCCCCAGTTCCAACTTCTTAAAAGAATTATTTCATTGAATCTTGTGTCTCAAGGAGTTTTTCACTGACATAAAAATATATATAAAAAAGACAATGCCCAATTAATGCCAAAAAATAATATAATGTAGGGAAACATTTTAATGTATATGAAAAAATATTGCATTAGTTAAGGTTCAACCACAGAAACAAAATCAGGAAGAGATATACAGCAAGAGAATATTTGCAAACCACTGGCTTGGCCAGTCTGAAAATGGGAGCATTGACCACGAGGAAGGGAAGCCCAGGCCTGCAGAATGCCAAGAGTCTGCTGTGCACATGTTGTATTTCTTCGTAGAAGCTTAAATATATTGGAAAATTCTAACATTCTTCCTAATAACTAACTGACCTTCTAGAACTTTCAAAATTCTATATTATTAAAGTACTCTAATAAAGAACTTTTCAGAAATGTTTCAAGCATTCAAATTCAAATAATTTAAGAAAATCTTTGACAAATAAAACTAGTTTATTCATTTTGACTTAATATACAGATATATATCTTTGATGTATTAGTGTGAAGTATAATGTAACGAAATTTTTATTTTATTTGTGTAATATTCCCGAACATATGTAGGTTAATTAATTAATTAATTTATTTATTTATATTTTGTCTTTTTTGAGACAGGGTCTCACTGTGCAGTTCAGGCTGGCCTCGAGCTCACTTTTGTAACCCAGGCTGGCCTCGAACTCGCACCGATCCTCCTGCCTCAGCCTCCCCAGTGCTGGGATTACAGGTGAGGTTTATTAATTTAAAATGTTAATAAATATTATGTTTATGTTAGGATTAATCCATGAAAAATTTTAGTATATATGTAGTCATTGATTGACCTATTTTACTAATAAAAATTGTGTTTTCTTAGAAGTACTAAGGCAAAAGCAGTTATACATTTTTACACAGAATTTTAGAAATCTAAGCATATACAAAATTGTAGCCGGTCAATCCGATGGCACTTTTCCCAGTCTCTCCCACTCATTTAATATCCTTTTTTGTTTTATTGTAAACCAATCATTTCCAACTAAACATCTGGCAATCCTCATAGCCCTTGTTTTGCTCTAACTTTTGGTCTGTAAAGTTACATTCTTAACCCTCCAGAAGAGAAGCTCCATGATACTATACTCTGTAACAGAGATACTTGAGCTTTACATCACTGTCCAGTGTTACACATTGCTATCCTCAGTGTGAAAAACCCCTTGGAGGTTCCTGGGACCATTACCCAATCCATCCCACGTATACAAGGTTATGGTCTTCGTCCTGCCATGTCTCCTATCTCTTCTGCTTAACCCTTCTCTTCTGCTTAATCTCTTCTGTTTAACCCTTAAGTCCCTGATTTCCATTCAGCTGTGTGGCACTTTTTATTTCTTTTGAGTTCTTACAATAGGGAGACTATACAATAATCATATATGTAGGGCTGGTTTATTTCATTTATGAGTATATCTTCAAGATACATCTACTCATGAACGAAGTGTATGAAGTCTTCTAGTTTATCATTCCTTTTTTTTTTTTTTTATTGTCTTCTTGAGACAGGGTCTCGCTATACAGTTGAGGCTGGCCTTGAGCTCACTTTGGTAGCCCAGGCTGGTCTCAAACTCACACCAATCCTCCTGCCTCAGCCTCCCAAGTGCTGGGATTACAGGTGTGCGCCACCATGCCCAGCTTTATCATTCCCTATAGCTAAGTAATATTTCATTTTATAAAAATACAACATCCTTTTCAATCATTCTTCAGATGGTGGGCATTTTTCCCCAAGATTTGGCTATCACAAATTGTGCTGCTATGAACATAGATGCACAGATATCACTATGATATGATGTTTTTTAGTTCTTCTGGGAAATTTTCTAGTAGAGGGATAGCTGGATTGAATGAGGTTTGTAGTTCGAGTTTTTTCAGGAGTCTCTCCACTGCTCTCCACAATGGTTGCCCCAGTCTGCATTCCCACCAGACGTGGAGAAGTGTCATGTTTCCCCACAGCCTCTCCAACGTTTGCTGTTGGTTGATTTCTTTACGAAAGCCATTCTTTCTGGGGTGAGATGGTATCTAAATGTTTTTTTAAATTTGCATTTCATGGATGGCTAGTGATGTAGAGCATTTCTTCATGTATTTACAAGTTTCTACTATTTCTTCATCTGAGAAGTGTTTGCTCATCTCTGACTTCCATTTCTGGATGGGTCTTTGAATTTTGGAACCCTAATGTATTTTAGTTATTTATAATTTCTAGATCGAAGACTTTTATGTGGATACTTATTAGTGAAAATCTTTTCAAAATTTGTGGATTGTATTTTCAGTCTGTTGGTAATTTCTTTTGACAGGCAAAAACTTCTCACTATGAGGAGGTCCGAGTTGTTGATTCTTTCAAGTGTTACACAAGCATTTTGATTTTTGTCCATAAAGCCTTTGCCTATCCCGATGTCTTCAAGATTTCTTCCTACATTCTCCTCCAAGAGATGTAGTATTTCTGCTTTAACATTTAGATCTTTAATCCATGTCTTGAAATTGCAACCTTCCATGGTGCTATTGTAAAAAGTATTATTTCTTTAATTTCTCTCTCAGTATATTTGTTATCTGTGTAGAGGAATACTATTGACTTTTTTGTTGACTTTATATCCTACTATGCTACTAAATTTTCATATTAATTCTAGAAGCTTCTTGGAGGAGATCTTTGGATCTTCTAAGTAGACTATCATGTTATCTGCAAATAATAATAGTTTAACTTCTTTACCTATTCTTATTCCTTTTACTTTTCTCTCTTTTCTCATGGTCCCAGCTAATGATTCCAAAATTCTATTGAATAAGAGCATTGATAGAGGACATCCTTCTCTTGTACTAGATCTGAGAGTGCAGATTTGAGAGTACTAGGTCTGCCTCAACCTTCTGAGTATCTGGGATCATGGGCATAAGCCACCATGCCTGACTGAATTTTGTCATTTTGTACAATTTTAATTGTTTGGACTACTGAATTTTAAAGTTCTGTAGGAGATTCAGTAAGAAACATTCTTCTTCCCTTCCCAAGTTCCAAATAAATTAAAAAATAAGAAGAATTAAAGTTTGTGATGACCAAATGTCACCTGTATGTGACAGTATCTGCAGTGTAGAGATCTTCCTAATATAATATTTTAAAATAAAACAATTGTGTAGTAACAAGCAGGCTGGTTCTAGGCACAATAACCTGGGGGCACAGAACAGAACTTGGAATTGTTTCCCAGAGAGTCTTGGGCACTAGAGAAAAGGTTCTGACTTACAACATTCCCGTTTTACGCTCCTAAAATAATTTATAAGTTTCATCATGCTGGAAATGGAAATGAAATTCCAGTGTTTTTAGTAAAAAGAGTAACAGAGATTTCAAGTAGTTAAAACTATCTAAAAATGATATTTAAAATGTAGTATATGTGCAAGTGGGGTTGGTCCCAGGCCCACGTTAGCATTTTATTTATATTTTTAAATTTTATTTTTCACTAAAGTGTAAAAATGAAAACAAAAGCAAAAATAGCAAGAACAAAGAGAAGAACATTAATATAAAATGTGTACAGTACATATTGTCAAAATAAGAATATCAAATTAACAATAGTTGTTACATCACATATTTTTATCATTAAAACTTTTTTTATCTTATAAACCAATCATTTATTTGAGAGTATAGTAGTAACTGAAGTTACATTGGAAGCAGCACAAATTTAAAAGAAAAGAATGACAGGTATTTCAAACATAAATCTAATTAGGCATCTTGTGCATATAAGTGCATGATTTTGTTCCTGCCATGTTTCCTATCTTTTCTGTTTACTGTTACTTAGTTGTGTAATGCTTAAATCTTTGGTTTCTATCCAGTTGTGTTATGTCTTTCCATTTTTCTTTCTTCTTTTGAGTTTTTACATTAGGGAGAATATATGATATTTAAATATGCAGGTCTGGTTTACTTCTTTTATGAGTATATGTTGAAGATATATCCACTTATATATGAAGTCATCTAGTTTATCATTTTTTATAGCTGAGTAATATTCCATTGCATGAAATTACCACATCTTTTTCAATAATTCTTCAGATAATGGGCATTTTGGTTGTTGCTGAGATTTGGCTATCATAAATTGTGCTAATGTGAACATAGGTGCACAGATATCCCTATGATATGATGTTTTCAGTTCTTCTGGGAAAATTCCCAGTAGGGAGATAGCTGGATTGAATGGGATTTCCAGTGCTAGTATTTATTTATTTATTTATTTATTTATTTATTTATTTATTTATTTATTTTTTGTCTTTTTGAGACAGGGTCTCACTATGCAGTTCAGGCTGGCCTTGAACTCACTTTTGTAGTTCAGGCTGGTCTCGAACTCGCACCGATCGTCCTGCCTCAGCCTCCTGAGTGCTGGGATTACAGGCGTGTGCCACCACGCCTGGCTCTCAGTGCTAGTTTTTAAAGGAATCTCCACACTGCTTTCCACAGTGGTTTCACAAGTCTGCATTCCCACCAGCAGTGGAGAAGTGTTCCTTGTCCCCACAGCCTCTCCGACATTGTTACTGGTACATTTCTTTATGGTAGACATTATTTCTGGGGTGAGATGGTGTCTACCTGTTATTTTGATTTGCATTTTCTAAATGGCTAGCGGTGTCAAGCATTTCTTCATGTACTTATAGGCTTGTTGAATTTCTTTCTCTGAGAAATGTGTGTTTATCTCAGATGCCCATTTCTGGATTGGGTCTTTGAATTTTGGGACCCTAATGGCTTTTAGTTCTTTATACATTCTAGATAGAAGACCTTTGTCTGAATACTCATTAGTAAAAATCTTTTCAAGATTTGTGGGTTATCTTTTTACTCTTTTAGTGATTTCTTTTGATGTGAAAAACTTCTCAGCCAGAGAAGATCACAGTTGTTGAGTTTTCAAGTGTTAAACACGCATTTTGATTTTTGTCCATGAACTCTTTAGCTACTCTGATGTCTTCAAGATTTCCTCTGACTTTCTTCTCTAGGAGATTTGGTGTTTCTCTTTTAATATTTAGATGTTTAATCCATTTTGACTTTAATTTAGTGCATGGTGATAGACCTGGGTAAAGTTTTAGTTTTTGGCATGTAGAGAACCAGTTTTTCCAGCACCATTTGTTAAAGAGGCTATCTTTCTTCCAGTAAACATGTTTGGCTCCTTTGTCGAAGATAAGGTGGCTTAATGTATTTTTATTTGTTTCTGCGTCTTCTAATCTATGCCATTGATTCTCCAGTCTATTTTTGCCAATACTATGCTAATTTTATCACTGTAGCTCTGTAGCATAAATTTAGGTCAGTAATTGTAATACCTCCTGCCTTATCTTTGTTGTCCAAGATTTTCTTTAAAATTCTAAGTCTCTTCTGGTTCCAGATAAATTTTAGGAATGATTTCTCCAGGTCTGTGAGGTATGTTGATGATATTTTGATAGGGATTGCATTAAATCTGTATAACAATTTTGGGAGTATGGCAGTTTTCACAATGTTGATTCTTCCTATCTAGGAGTTGGAAATACTTTTCCATTTTTTGAAATCTCTATTATCTCTTTTTTCAGAGTACTATAGTTTTCATTTGGAAGGTCTTTTACTTCTTTAGTTAGGTTAATTCTTAAGTATATCATTTTCTTCAGTGTCATTGTAAAAGGTATTATTTCTCTAATTTCCTTAGTGTTTTTTTTTTTTTTTTTTTTTTTTTTTTTTTTTTTTTTTTTTTTTTTTTTTTTGTTGAGTTTTT
>PVJA010054520.1:0-11543 GCA_004027025.1 Myocastor coypus
TTTGTATCTTCCAGGGTCAAATCCCCTCAGGATTAAGTTTGGAACCATATACAGTACTTCGTAGAACTGTTGTTAGTGTCAGCCTTCAAGACGAGTCACGACCATTGCTTGGCCAGTTTGCTTTCTGTGAAAGCCTGAGAGAATGTTTTTCTCTGGGTGACTCTCCTTAGATGCACTATAGTTCATTTATCCCTTTCCTCTGAGGTCCCATAATCTCCTGGACCAGAAAATTTGGGACACCTCTGAGTTATAGGATATTACAGCACAGGTTCTCTTATATCCTGAGTCCTTATTGACCTTGAAGGGCTAGGGCCAAAATGTTGGCTATCCTCATAGCCCTTCTTTTTCTCCAATTTTTGGTCTGTTAACTTACATTCTTAACCCTCCAGCAGAAAAGCTTTGTGATACTATTACACTATAGCATAGGTACTTGAGCTTATCATCACTGGCTTTCTGAGTGTCAAATATCTTTGACTTAGCTTGGAATTGATATTTTATGACCATCATTGATATTCTAATAATGTTCCATACATTATGATATAAGCAGTTACACAAGTTTTACACAGATATTTGGGAAATACAAAATTATATCCTGTCAAGACTATGGTATTTGGCCCAGTCTCTTATTTCCAAGTACTACTCTTGAGAGAATGACAGTAACTGAGTTTACACTGGGAGCAGTACACATCAAAAAGACAAGAGTGACATGCATTCCAAGTATAGTTTTAGTGTTACATAGTGCTATGTTCAATATGATGAACCTTTTGAAGGTTCTTGAGACCAATATCTGATTCATCCTGTGTACATAAGTGCATAGTTTTGCTCTTGATATGTTTTCTCCTTTATCTGCTTCCAGTCACTTGGTTGTTATGGATTAAACAACAAAAAAAACACCATGCATCTTTAGTTTGTCTCTAATACAAGCATCTAGTGATCAGGGAAAAGCCTGCATTGACAGCCTGAATTGGAACTACAGTGACTGCTGTAATGGTTACTTCTCTCTGTGGTAACCGATGCTTGTCATCTCTGTAGAGGACCAGGGAAGGGTATGAGGAAGGAATTTCCCATTGGTCTTCTACCAGGAGAGAATGCTGATAATAATTTTCCCCTGTTCTTTGCTCCTGTCTGACACAGTATTTTCTGTGTGAACTTGAGTGACCCCCAGCAGCCTCCTGTTATGAGATCCAAGTGTATGGCTGAAGTTTGAGTGCCTTGTGTAACTGCCACACAGGGAAATATCCAGCAAAACCTTTGCGTCTCCCACCACATAACTGGCCCCCGCTGTCTCTGAATGAAGCCAGTCTTCTGGCAGATTGCATCTCAGGAATGTCCTAAGGGGGCTGGGGAACAAAAGCCTCCTGGTTCCCAAAGCCTCTTTGTCTGGCAGGGACGCTGGTAGATGCAAGAACCTCAGATGTCTGCTTTCCTGGGTCCTGAACTGCTGGCACACTGTAAGGTTGAGCATACCTCACCCTGGCTTGTGATTCCCAGGGGAGCAGTCCATGACCTTCCCACCTGTACTCTTGAGAAAATTTCCCACCACAGTACTGTGTGGGAGTGAGATGTCTCATGTCCTTCTGGCTCCTGGCTCCACCAGGCACCAACAGAGCGCTGTGACCACTCTTTCCAGTGACATGAAGTGATCGAGGTGGGGAGTGGAATTGTGGCCAGGGACTGGTAAGACCTTTGCTTAGGCCTACTGGGCTGACCCGTCCAGACCCTTTAAATAGGAGGAATTGGCGCATGTGTGTATGCACGCATGCATATGGGAGCATCATCCTCAGCAAGTATTTTCTAAGCACAAAGTATGTTTAGGCACAGTGGAGGAATCCAGTCCAGAAGATTTGGCTCCTACCCACATAGAGCTTTCCGTTTTACTGGGAATAAAGGACTTGCATTCATCGGACAAACAGTAAACAATATGAATCACCAAGTCGTGGTTGCGTGTTCTTGGACTGGAGGGAAGGCCATTGCTTCTTGGCCACGTGACCCAGTGGAGGTGACTCTTGGCAAGCCTGGGGTCTTTTCTGCCTTGCTGTGTTTAGTTTGAGTCTTCAGCTGTGACTGTGTGAATTTCCAGAGGAGCTTATCTGAGGGGCTCTGGTTCCAGCTGGCTCCTTAGCTGGAGCTGGAATTCTGCTCTTGGGGAGGTTTGTTCCACTTGCGAGGTCAGCAGCGAGCTGCTCGATGTGCCTTGCCAGTGGTGTGAGCTGCAGCAGAGCGTCTGTCCCTTTTCTGCTTGAATAGCTAATCTGAGAAAGCTGAGGGCGGGCTGTTCTTAGAGAACGTGTTTTAAGTGATCAGACTTAAATAGAGGTGAGAAAAAGCAGATCTCAGAAAAATGATGGCAAGATGACCCTGGAAGGCTGGAGCCCGCAGAGAGCAGAGCATGCATGGTGCTACTAAATGTAGCAGCCGCTCCTGGCCCTCCCCATTTCTTGGAGATGGAGATAAAGAACATCTCCTGGTGTGTTTATACTAGGGCAAGCTACGTTCCTGGCCCACCTTCTGAGGTCCGTGTCTGCCGAGGAGTCGTCTGCGAATCTTTTGGGTGCTGGTTAGCAGCTGCGAGCCTCCACTTGCTTCAGCTGGATGAGAAACTGAATCCTGCAACACCTTGGTGCTCGCTGTCTATGCTTTTGCCGTCCATAGGGAAAGGTCAAATATTTTCAAGTGCATCTAACTTTGCATAACAGGCATAAATCAGAAAGTTCTGCGTGTAAATCAGCACTGAGTCCCATAGAAACGCCCTGAAAGTTCGAAGGAACCATGTGAATGTTGTTATAAAGGAAAAAGCAAGTCATCATACTTTTATTCAGATCAGTAGTTCTGAACATGCCTGTACATTAGCATCTTCAGGAAAGCTTGTAGTGCTTCTGGGGCTCCAGGTCACCTGCAGAGCAATAAGAGCAGGATTTCTCAGGTGGACTCAAGCATCAGAATGGGGGCCAGGGCAGTCCTGGGACCTGAACTCAGCACACTAAGTCCTTCACATTAAGTCCCCAGCCATTTTTTGTTTTAAAAATTTTGAGTCAGGGTTTCGCTAAGTTGCCCAAACTGCCCTTGAATTTGTGGTCTACCTGCTTCTTTTTCCCAGAGTTCTGGGATTGCAGCTATGGGCCACCACACCCAGGAACACCGGGAGTTCTTAAATTGGAACAAAACATTAACCTGCAACTTAAAGGAGGAGAGGTTTATTTGGCCCATGTCTTCAGTCCACAACTGACTGGCTGTAAGGCAGGATCAGCATGGTGGAAGGGCCTGGAGAGAGAAGAGGTGCTTACCTCAGGTGGGCAGGTAGTAGAGAGAGAGAGAGAGAGAGAGAGAGAGAGAGAGAGAGAGGGAGAGCCTGGCTCCTATCAGAAGGAATCTATCTAGCATAATGCACCTTCCACCAAGTCAACATGGTGTTGCTTTTCAAACTCTTTACCACTGCTGTTGGTCCCCAGCAGTTGAGCGTAATGTTCCCAGTAACTCAGTCTTGGGAACTGTCTGGCGAAGGGGAGGGGATGCACACATAAAGACCACGTCTTCTCAGTTTGATGTTTGGAAGGAAAATCCTACTAAATCCTGGGTCATCAGTGCATGCAGCTGAGTAAATAAAGATGTGTGCGTGAGACAGCGGAAGACTGTGCAGAGCAGCTTGCTCTGTGTGTTGGGAAGACATTTATGGTTGGGAACCTGGTGACTGAGAAGCGAGACTGCCTCAAGATGAGAGAAGCCCGGGGAGGAGGTCATCAGGAGGCAGGACCCCCTAGACCCAGGGCAATGAATCGAGCAGCTGAGCTGTCCAGCTCTGCGTGGGCCTTGGAACTTCTAAACAAGAATCTTATTGATGATTTGTCAGACCCTGAGCAGACAACTCTGAACTTTAACAGAGCCGGGATGGAAAGCCCATACAAGGGCCTACAGTTTGCAGAATGAACAACACGCTTATTTTCCCCTCCCGCCCCTGGAGGACGAGGAAGAGACTGAAATGAGAAGTGTGGGAGAGAAGGGAAATGTGATGAGCGCGGTCCAGGGCTTCAATGGAATCGCTGCATTCCTCCAAGGGGTGGCTCGCAGCCCCTCTGAGCCCTGGGGTTGGAAAATGTCACTGGGGTTGGTGCAGATTGGGGCCTGGGCTCTGTGGATTGTTATTTATAAGCGCTGTAGCCACCCCCTGAAAGGATGTGTCTGAAGAGGAGCCACTAAGAGGCTCCAGGGCATTGGCACCTTATTGGATTCCCAAACCAACAAAGCCTGATCCTCGACCCAGAAAAGCTTATGGCTACCCCCAGCATACACGTAACGTATACTCAGCTAACTGGGAGCAACTGGCCTTCCCAGAAAGAGACAGGTGAGGCAGAACTGCAGGGGAGCGAAGTACAGGCACTGCGTGTGGCTTCCTGGACAGGGAGCCTGTAGGACCGGGGCAGACCATGATGATATGAACCCAGCAAGGAAGGGCAGTGGCTCACTTGGTCCCCAGGCCTGTGTTCCTTCAACTGTAGTGCTTATCCTTTACCTAAACAGCTGTTCTAGAAGGGAAACGAGGAATCAACATTGTCCTCCACTGGGAGTACCAAGCGCTAGGCTCCTGTTAATTCTCAAGGGCAGGGACCTCGGTTGCCATGGTCACCACAACATCCCCCCCCCCCATGCCTCTGGGTCTGATGGCGTTCTGCAGTTCTCAGCTCTATGTCTTCCTCTAAATGAATGGCAGCCAGCTCCCCCTGCCCTGGCTTTCCCTAGCATGCATGTCCTCTGACCCTGCCCTCCGTGCCTGCCCCATGTCCTTCCTTGTACAATATGGGGGAGCAGGAAGCAGAGGCCCTGTCTCAGACCAGCCTCCCCCGCTCCATGGGAGTGGCTGCGGGTTGCAGAAAGTGAGGCTTTAGGCTTGGGCAGAGCTGAACCAGAGCCACAGCACCACTGCTCAGCCTCAGTAGCCCCTTCCTGTGGCTGTGCCCTTACAGGGGTACAGAACTAGAGCTGCTGCAGGGGTACAGCCAGTGGCGTGGTGCCCAGCTGCCCTCTCGGGGCATGCCCGAATGGCTCTGATCTGCACCAGTGCAGCCGTCCAGCTGGCCTTGCTGCCCACCCAGCCTCGCCTATCTCAGGCCTGCTTGGTGAAGTTTGCATGTCCCTCCTAGGACATCGCTGCAGGACCTGTAAGAACAGCAGGGTCCTTACACCATCTGGCCCCTTCCAGGCCGTACTTCCAGCCTCTAGGGCTACTTCCTGTCCTCAGGCTCATCTCTGTCCCTGTGCTCCATGTGTCCCCATGCGTGGAGCCCGTCTTGATTCTCCAGTGTGCCACGTGCACTCAGCGTTGGAGTCTCCTGAGAATGTCGCCCCCTTTTTCCCAAGACACCTCTGCTGCTTCTTGGTGAGTTCCTCTGCAATCCTAAATGACCAGCTCATAAATTCTTCTCCCCAGTGGCCCCAGAGTGGGCCTCTCATGTGCATTCCTGCTCCTTGGAGACCCTCCAAGTTGCTCTTGTTCCCACCTATGTGTGCTTTCTGGGTGCCCCCTCCACAGATTTGGGGCCCCCTGAAGAATTAAGGACCCGTCTGGGTTGTCATCCTTTGCACATATTCTAACTTTTGGCTTAGTCCACTTCGCTCACATAGAACATAAACAAAGGCCGTTTTCCAGGAATCAAACAGCTTTTGGGAAAAGCTAAGGACGTGAGGGGAAGAGACGCTTTCAGTTTTTTCTGCTTTTTCCTTTCTCCGCCTTATTCTGAAGTGGCTGCAAAGGCACAGCCTTGAGAAGTTCAGAAGGTCGGGAAGTGTGGCCGAGACCCCAGTTCCCTCGCTTCTCCTCGTCCGCTCTCGGTCTGAGTCAGGGCCACCTTCCTCAAATTCTTCCTTTGTTTTCCCCGGGTCGACTACTTTAAACTTGCTGCTAAAGCCTGCTGACTTTGTGCAACCAACAGGAAACTCATGAATAGCTGTTGAAAGCAAAACCAACCCCAACCAAAGGCCTTTCGGCTCGGGGACCTCGCTTTAATTTCTCTTTTGAATCCTTCCCTGGGACCATCAGAGGTGAACCTTGCCTGAGCGCTTCTGGACCTCGCAGCAGGAGAGCTTGGCACATCGACTGCCACCGCTCAGCTTCATGACTCTGCGTAGTGGGCAGGCCTTCCTGGCTTTATTTCAGGCAGAAGTTGTCAGCTGCGGTTCCCTCGGTTCCCTCCATCAATGTGGTCCTCTGAGCTCTCCACCACCTTGAAAGCTCTCTGGTTTGGCCCTTCAGTCCTGGCCCAGCAGTGTCATGAGTTAGGTGTGTGCTGAGTGGCACAGGCTGAGTGGCCTGGGCAGTGTGGCTCCCAGCCCTTACTTAGGGTAGCAGTCTGGCCATGGCAGGGGTGGGCTGAGTGAAGGCTGCAGCAGAGAAGCCCCGCTGGCTGAGACAGCAGGAGCCACTGAGGCTGCCAGGATGCTGGGCACAGGCTCTAGCACTGCCCGTGGTCACGGACACCCTCCCCATCCCCACCTTGGTGCTGCTGCCTACAAAGAAAGTCCCCATGGGACATCTTCATTGGGCGAGCATTTGGCCACCTGGGAGAGCTGGATCTCTGCCCCTTGCTGTGGCATCCAGTGCCCTCTCCTCCCTCCCTCTGGTTACTTATTTTTTTTTAATTTTATTTATTTATTTAATCTTCTTTCAGAACCTTTGTTTGTGTATTCACTCATTTTTATGGCTGGTTCAGCCCACCCTGAGGGCTAGGTTGGCGCAGCATGTTGTTGTGGGGATCGAGCCTCAGTCCCTGAAGCCCCTCAAGCTTTCCCAAGCAGGCACTTTAGACCCCCGGGCCCCCCCTGGTTACTTACAACTGTAGGTCAGATGAGCAATGCCAGAAAGAAGAGGACCTGGGGTGAAATAAGCTGAGCGATGCAGACCTGCGGCAGCCGGGCCTATTTCTCCCTGGCCATCAGTGAGCTCCCAGAGCGACACTGCTGAAAGCTTGTCCTTGGAGCCAAGGAGCCCACGCCGGTGCAGAGGAGGGGCCAGGAGAAAAGTGGGACGCACCAGAGGTCCCAGGCGGTGGGCAAGCTGCAGGAGCCCGAGGTTTACACCAACCAGTCCATGCGGCAAACTCACAACTAATTTCATCACAGCCGTTTGTAGGAGGCCTTGTTCGGGTTCCCAGGGCTGGTACTGTAACAGGGGGAGGTGCGAAGGCAGGGCTGTGGCTCCAGCATTTTAGTTACGCAGGACCTGCCAAACAGCTGGCTTGTCAGTGTGCTCTTCGTCGTCCCAGTCCCGGACAGGATTTATATTTCTTCCATGCTGGTCATGGAGTGTTTTCAGATGTACAAGAAGCGGTGAATCTACTTAGCTTTTGGTTCATTTGTTTTATCGGTTACTATGTATTGGACATTGCACTGGGCTCCAGAACTGTAAGCGAGACCCAAAGCCTGTCATTGGAACACACCTGAGTGACACAGAGAGGCGAAATGGACAGCGCGACCGGAGCTCTCATGAGTCTCTTCTCACTGCTGTAATGAGCTACCAATCTCTCCGTGACTTACAGCCCCTCAAGTTTTTTACTACCCATCATAATCTAGATCAGAGCCTTGCGTGTCCACAGCACTCTGCTGCTATTAGAAGCCCTGGGACTTACTCGTTTCTCAGCTTCTGGAGGTCATCTGCGTGCCCTGGCTCCTGAGCCCTACCTGCTCCCGGCCTCAGAGCCAACTTGATAGCTTTTGTGGTCGTGCTTTTGTCCTCTCATTCGCCCTGCCCTTACCCCTCAGCCTCTTATCAGAGCTCTTGCCATGGCCTTGGGCTTTCCCAGGTAGTCCAGAATGTTCTCCTCGCCTTAGCATGGGTATAGGTCCCTTTTCCTGGGTGGAGGAGATTGTCCCAGCCTCAGAGGATGAAAAATCCCTGGAGGCCACCATTCAGCCTGCAAAATCTCAGTGCCAGTAATAGGATTATCTGTCCAAGGAACCCTCACTGTCCACCTAAGCTATCAAAAGAAAAACAGTTTCTAGACCAAGACCCCAGGGCTGAGTAGGATTTGTCAGGGGAGAAGGCTGTTTCGTGTGACTACCAGAGAAAGCAGGTACAATAGATGGGCCACAGCATGGTGATGATTATGGCAGGGAGACCGTAGCAGTGTTCAGGAAAGCTAGTAGGCATCTAGGGAGGTGAGAGCTTTTAATCGTGGGTATCTAAGAGCCGATTTGATTCAGACACAAGGCAGCCAAGCCATGGTCAGTCTTGGAGTCATAGGACTTTGGTGCCAGAACCAACTTTACAAAGTATTTGATCTAGCGGACCTGAGAAAGTTGCATAATAGCTTCCAAGTCACCTAGAGAGAATCAAGATCACAGTCACCCTGACTATAACCACAGTTCAAAGGCAGAGCTCGGTGGCCAGCAAAGCTCTTTGGCAGCTATCTTGGTTTCCCCCAAGAACTTTGTGAGGGCAGACATTGGCGATGGGAGAGTTGCACACAGAATATTGGACCAACTCGGCCACCATACCTCCTCGAACAAATGGCAGACCCGAAGCTCTAGAAGAAGGCATCCATCTCAATGTCAAGGGCCTACTTCTCTCCCACTGAACTCCTAGAACTAAGAATGTCATCTCCTGGGAGCAGGGGTGGCTGTTGTGGGGTGCTTTCGGGTCTGGAGGTATATGTGAGCTAGGTTTTTGGAGAGGAGCATGCACTGAAAGATCTCTGCTGTTTTCCCTCTCTAGCCCTGGATCAGCTGCTGACAGAGCTGGATGACTTCCTCAAGATTCTGGACCAGGAGAACTTGAGTAGCACAGCAGTGGTGAAGAAGAGTGGCCTGGCAGAGCTCCTCCGGCTTTATACCAAGAGCAGCAGTAAGTGTGTCCCTGGGGTCTTGGAGAGGGTACTGGGACCCAAGAAGATGGTCCTGCTGGTCAGGCCAGGCTGCCGTAATACCCTGGCACAGGGAGGGTGGCTTGAGCAGCAGAGATACATTGTCTTAGGCTTCTGGAGGGTGGATTTTGGTATTAAGGCTGGTTCCTTCTGACCCCTCTCCTTGGCTCATCAGTAGGGACCTTTGGTCTTCTTGTGGTCTCTACTCTCTGTCTGTCTTCTCATTTTATAAGGACATCAACAATACTGTGGTAGAGCTTACCCTCTGACCTTGTTTTAACTTAGTTATCTCTTTAAAGACCTTGTGTCCAAAGACAGCCATATTCTGAAAGTTTCTGAGATAGGCTGGCTCTAAATTCATTATGTGAACTCCTGCCTCAGCCTCCTAAATTCTGGGATTACAGGCATACACTATCACATCCAGCCATATTCCGAAGTATTGGGGGAATAGGGTTTCACATAAATTTGGGAGGGACACAATGGAACCCGTAACAGTGGTGCGGGGGTAGAGCGCTTGCTAGCATGACACCACAGGACAAAACAAAAGCAGGTGCAGGGCTGAGCTGACTTGAGGGAGAGCCTCAGAAATTTCTGAATGGTCAACAGCCACAGTCTGTGAGATTTTATTTTTTTTAAAGAATTTTTTATTTTATTTATTTTATTTTTTTCTTGTTTCAGAACCTTTATTTGTTTGTTCACTTTTTTCCATGGCGGGCTCAGCCCACCCCGAGGGCAGGGCTGGTGCAGCATGTGGTGCCGGGGATCGAACCGCGGTCCCTGAAGCCGCCAAGCTTTCCCAAGCAGGCGCTTTAGACCACTGAGCCATCCTGCCGGGCCCCTGTGAGGTTTTACATAAAAACATTTTTTAGAGTAATTGTCCTTACTACTTGAATGCAGAGAAAAGATGATGAGCTGTTATAATACCTAAGGCTAGGTTGAGCCCATCCCATATGCATAGATTTGAGCTTCTTTTTAAAAATGTCCCTACAGGGTCAATGTGACTATTACAGAGGGCACATCAGAGTGTACAGTTTAGGTTACTTCCTTGGTATTATGTAGTCCAAGGGAGCAAGAAGGAAAGCGTAGCTTTAAGACTGTAAATCATAAATAAGTCTGGCCAGGTAATTCAGTGCATTAAAGCACCTGCTTAGGCAGACTCAAGGACAGGGGTTCAATTTCTGGCATGACACGTTGGCCCCACCCTGGGGTGTACTGAATTGGCAATTGAGACTGGGTATGGTGGTACGCACCTGTAATCTCAGTGCTTGGGAGGCTGAAAACAGGAGGATCTGTGTAGCGAGACCCTGTGCTAAGTACATAAAAAAGACTCTAAACCATAAAAGTTGGAGTTCATGATTGTTCCATATCTTCATTATAGTATCAGTTACATGTAAAAATGTATGCAAGCATATAATTCGTCAAGTTTTGACAATTCTGTGTCTGTGTACCTGCACCCAAAACAAGATATAGACCATGTCTGTCATCCACAGAGCTCTGCCTCTTACGCCATCCCAGTTCAGTCCCTTCCCACCCTGACCCCAGGGCAACAACTGCTTAGCTTTCCTCTACCCTGGAGTGGCTCCGTGTTCTGGAACTTGATATAAAGAGAAACATATGATGTGCGCTTCACACCCAGCGCCATTCACTTAAACGATCCATCCACATCTTGGATGCGTCAGTAGTTTATTCTTTTTTATTGCTGGGGAGTGGTCCATGCAGTGAATATACCACAATCTTTATTTTTCCATTCTCTTGTGACAGGCATTTGGATTGTTCACAAATTTGAGCTACAATGTATAAGGCTGCTGTGAACATTCTTTTAGAAGTCTTCTTATGGACATATGGTTTCATTTCTAGTAAAAAAAAATTTTTTTTTAAGGAAAACCGTATGAAGTCCTCACATATGAGGTGAATTTTACATTAAGGGTTTGAAAACTAGAGTTGTTGTTTGGGGACAATAAGGGACTCTTGGAGGGCATTTAATCCATCTGGCTCTTGGCAGGTGCAACCTGAGTTGTGCCAGGGAAGGAAAGCCTCCACCTGTGCAGCCATCAAAATCCGGAAGCGCTCCTTATGTCCATCCTGAACCTCCCAGCATGCACTTCAAGGCCTCTTTCTGCTCCTGCTTTTCCCCTCTCCAGTGGAAACTGTTTTGATTCTCCAAATGACAGAGCCAAAGGAAAGCTGAAGCCTGTCACTGCACGCTGGCAGATTTCCCTCTGGGAGAAATAATCCCAGCTCCCCACTCTGTCATCAGCCCTGGTCTCTGGCACCCCTCCTCACCTTCGCCCAGTTCCCAGGCTCCTCCTGGCTTTGTAGCAGCGTCTGTCTGCCAGCCGGCTCATCAAAGAAGCTCTCGGTGGGAATGGTGGAGGGGAAATCCACACTACAAAGCAGGGCAGCAGGGCGTTAGAGAGGGGTGACTCATCCCTGGAAGGATTCATCAGTGGAGCCCTTTACGAAGCACACTCCCCAGACCTTTTAAGATGTGCTTTGATTTGAGAACGTTCAATTATAAAGCCCGTCTCTGTTGGCGATTGGAAAACACCTCTTTGTCATCCGTCTGACCCGCGACGACGCTTGGCACAGGCTGCTCTGGCAGCGCCTCCCATCCTAGGTCCCGCCTTGGTTTAACACACAGCTAAGCCTGCAGTGCGGGGAACTTTGTTCTGCCTTGCTCGCCCCCCCCCCCCC
>PVJA010054521.1:0-11539 GCA_004027025.1 Myocastor coypus
AAAAATAAAAAGTATGAGTCACATTAGCTAGCATCTGTTGTCACAATTAGTTTTCCACAATATATTTAATGTATATATTTTATCAGTTCTCTGGTTACAATTTTGATTACTTTCTGCAAAATAACCTTAATTTGAGCGAAAATCATGCTCATTAGTATTTTCTCTGTAATAATTTAAATATTAGAAGTTAATAACAACTATTAAAATTCCATTTCTTCTTGACAGACTAAACAAAATGTCCTTTCAAATTTAATATCCTGCCATATAACTGAAATAATGTGTTTGTGTAAACACAGGTAATATTCATGAAGGCACGATTAATCAACTAGGAACTGTGTGTGTCACCTGATACTTGTGAGTAACTAAATCCTGACAGTCTGGAATCAAACTGCCATGGCTGCTAAGGAAAGCACAAAGAATGATCCAGAAGGAAACATCTTTATGCTCTCGCTTTTCTAAAATGGCCACGGAAAGGGAAAAAGCTGAATTTTATTGCATTAATGTAGAAAATCACTTTCATCAGATGCTAGAACTGAATTTGTCTTTTCTAAGACCTCAGTGTAGAGTTCAAATTCTGTGTCTCACGCAGAAGTGTTTTTCTCCACATCCTGTAAGTATTCCTTAAGAAACTGTGCCCTCTACCGCTTAGAGATTTCCTATATTCTAGAGCCTCCTGGGACCGTTCCTCACTACACAGAACTACACTACACTTCTGGAAGTACAGAGCTTCTCCCAAATCCTACAAAGTTTTGATGAAAAAGCAGTGAAGGATTCCTTTGAACACGTTCAGTCCTCACACACTCCGTTTTTCTCTGTGTGATCTTTGACCTCCGCCATGTTTCATGTTTCGAGGGGTTGCGCTGAACCTGGCGACATCAGCTTGTCACGTTTTGTGTTAACAGATTGTAGGGTATGGTTCACTTTTGTAATTTGAGGGTGACAGATGAGCAAAGAGGACAAGCATGTTTGTATTAATGTTAGCTATTATTGTAAATAAATTACCGGGCTGTTGCTGTCACAAAAATATTCTCAAGTGATTGGCTTTTCATGGGAGTTCACTTACGTCCTTCACCTGTACAGGTTTCTCACCTCTCACTTTCTCTGTCTCCTCCTCTTGCCTTGCTCAAATTTCAGCGTTTTCTTTTCTCTATTATAAAACACTGTTTCTTCGAACTGAGGCTGTCTCTTCAAAACTCTAACCAAGTTTCCTTTCCCCAGTACACATCCCTCCCGCTGATGTTTTAGTTTGTACTCAAAGAGAATGTATATTTTTTTCCAAGACAATAAAACCACTGGCATTCAATGGGACTGATTGACTGCATTGATTCTAAAGGATATTTTTTGAGTCGAAGTACAGTTGTGAAACATTGTTTGTGAAAACAGGAATGTGTAGCTTCCTCCTTGTGCGAAGAGGCAGATTTTCCTGGAGGCACTTTTACCAGAGCAAGGTCTGCGTCCCTACCTGTGTGACAGGAGGTTCCCTGCAGTAAGTGAGAGCTTCAAGGCTTTATAGAATGACTCTGAAGATGTCTCTGACCTCTCTGATAGTAAAAGAGCGTCCTTTGTGCATGAGGGCAGTTCTGCTGCCTGCTCTGCCTCAGTTGGCTGCAGGGCCCACAGCCCTGCTCAGGTCAGAGCCAGGTGCAAGGGCTGTGCTCAGGTTTGGGAGCAGCGCCCGCATGACACAGGTGTCTTGATTTTCTTTGCCTTGATCCCGGCCTCTTCGGTGTACCCGAAAGATTTTCCTTCCTACACCTTTCCCCATTTGTACCTTATTCCCACCCCCCCATTGTCTGTTACCCAGGTATTTTGATACATACCACATATATCCATTTTCCCCTCTTTCATATGCAGTACTAGCGATTACACCTAATGCCTTTGTACTAAGGTACACTCTAGCTCCCTGACACAGCTTTTAAATTTTTTTTCTACTTATCCTGAGACAGAGTCTCACCAAATCTCAAAGTTGCCCAAACGGGGTTTCACCTTGCAATCTTCCTGCTCAGCCTCCCAGAGAGCTGACATTACAAGTGTGCACTGTCACATCTGGCTTTATTTACACCATCTTTGGCTTCTCATTTTGTTAGGGCCGAACCCACGCAATCAAGCAGGCCAGGCATTCTGGCCTGAGTAGAAGATTTATTTGGGGGCATCAAGCAGGCCAGCTGTCTAAGCGGACCAAGACAGCAGCAAACAAAGCGGGGCAGGAGACTTTATAAGATCTTTCAGGGAAGATGATTGTGGGCTGGAGCAGCCAGGTAACAACCAGATCAAAAGTTTTGGGATGAGGAGGAACAGCTGAATTTAGGTGGGCATCATTTTATTTACCTCAAAGGGGAGTGAGTTGAGGCCAACGTAGGTCAAGAGGAAGTGAGCCAAGACTAGAGTACAGTGTGGGGTGGGGCTGGGATTGGGGTTGGGTAGGTTACCTAGGAAACTGAAGGAAGGAATGTTTGGGGCAAGATGCCCTGGGAAGCTAAGAGGGAGTGTTTGAGGCAAGGTGCCTGGGAAACTTTGAATCCTGACCTATCACATTCAAAGCTTCACTTTCCCTTCTCTTGTATACCACTCTGGGAGACTGCCTTTATTATTTCTCAGGTCTGAGAAAATCACATCTCAGTTTTATTTATCACTTCTCTCCAGCAGGATCTGCCTCCCCAGCATCCAGGACCAGGGCAGTTCTCCTGCAAAGGTACTGAGGCTTAAACATCAAACTCCCTCCAACGGATGGGCTCCAGTGAAGTCTGCCAGGAACCAGAAGGGATAGGTTATTTGGGAACAGTTCAGGTTGCATTGCTATGCCAGCGTTTCTGACAAATCATCCAAAGAAATCTCAAATAAAATGTGCCTGCATATACCTAAGACACTAAAAAATGTTTAATTTCCCCCCTCATTCTGAATAAATATTCTATTTAATACTAAACTTTGCATTATTTCTTTTAAAGAGATTGCTTCAAATTTCATAAGCTTTATGCCCCATAAAACCAGGATCCAACCTTGACTATCTCAAAAAGATTATTCATGATGCCTTTCAAACAGAATGCAGACAGGCTAAATAGAGGCATCCCTAGTAAGTCAAAAATAAGGTGACTTTGAAGGGAAAATTACAATATTCAAATTTATTAAAATTATGAGCTACCTGGAGAAGTACCACCTAAGAATCAGAATATAAACCAGGCATAATGTAGAAATATGAGGTCCTGGGAACTCTCTTTTTTTTTTTTTTTTTTTTTTTTAAGAGAACAGAGGCCTCATATAACCTTTTCATGATTGTGTCTTCATTTTTGAGTGATTCTTGGCATAACTGATACTTAGCACACTTTCTGTAATAAATCAATATGTGAGTGAGAAAAAAACTGTAGCTTACAAAACTCCTGGTGGAAATGTTTAACTATCTCAGGAACACAGAAAGCAAGCAAGACCCTGGGTTGGGTTCTTGGCCCACTTATTTAAGAAGATATCTAGGCATCCAAGGACACTCAGTACCACATCTACTACTACTACATGCTATGTAGCGTTCACTGTGACACAACAGAGCTCTGGACATTGTCATCAAGGCTACCTAAGGCATTCCTTCACCTGGATTCCCATTCTGACAAGTCATTTGACGATTTTTTTTTTTTTTTACTTAACAATTTTTAATATGGCATCATACACAGATATCTTTGAAGGGTATATTCACCAGAAGAGTGTTCTAGTCATCTCCAGCTTAAATTCACTTATGTTTATACCTGTTGCTATGCTGTAATATCTTTCATTATAAAATAAAACTGAAGAAAGGCATCCTTAGTACCTGGTAGAATGAGTTCCTTAATAAGTACAGCTAGTAAAACCAAAAACCAGGAATTCTAAAGGAAATGACCATTCCTTTAGAATTGCTGTCTCCTGGACTATGAAAACCAGTGCATTTGTCTGGTAGTGCATTTACAATTTAGTTCTAATCATGGCCATTGCTCTGGGTTCCTGCTACTGTCTTCCATGAGGTTTGGTTAGAGCATCCAGATGGTTTGAACAAAGACACATCAGATTAGTCCTTCATTTGTCTGTAAGAGAGAATGAGCTAACTCTACACTGTCTTGAGAGCCAGCACTCACAGGACATGACCCATGGCCACACACTTCCTTGAAGACATATGTGCGTTGTGTAAAGAGAGAGCTTGCATCAAGAAGCCAAAGGGCTGGCAGGGTTGTGACATTCTATGAAGATAAACCCAAATACCACCACTGACAACAAATCGCCAGCGACCTGTAGGTATACAGTTAGGCATACAACTAATCTTGCAGAAGATTAATCTATCTTTTTTCAAGACATTGTCAATAACCAGCATCAAACATATAAATAAAAGTGAAATGTTCCAGAAAACAGAATAATTGCATAATTTCAAAATCTAGCCCCATTAATATCGATTAATTACTACAGCAGCTCTAAAATCAGTTCACATATGATAGACACTCCTCCTGCCACAAAGTGGAACCTAATTAACTCTCCTCTCCTGGCTATGGCCTGGACTTAGTGACTCATTTTAATGAATTATTAAGGAATGGTGAAAATAGTAATTTAACAGTGGAGAACCCTAAGAGATGCTGCTTCAATCTAGTGAGCATGTTTAATGTCATAAAACAAGTTCATTCCACACCCCAGGGTGAGGTAGAAAGAAACCACTTTGCTTCCAAATTATTCTCTCCAAAATCAAAATGCTCTAGAATGATCACAGAAAAATATAAAGCATCCATGGATTCAGAAATAGCCTGTATAATTCCTGACCTGTGCCCCTCCTAGGATCCAAGAAATAGCCATAGATGAGGGAGATCTAGGATGTGAGGATGAAGGAAAACTGTCCAGGGTTGCGTTGTGTCCTCATAGATGCCATATGGTGAATTCACCCCATACTGCACTGTTCCCATATGTGGCTGTGTTGGGAGACAGAGTCTTTAAAGAAATGTTCAGAGAAAAATGAACTAGGAGGGAACTTCATCTACTAGGCCTAGTGCCCCTCTGAGCATGGGAGTTAGGAGGCAGGGGTGTACAGGGGAAGATGTTCAAAGACACAGGGAGAAGATGGCCATCTGCCAGCCACAGAAAGGGACCTTCCTGCCAGACCACTGGGGTTGACATGGTTTGAGACACGCATTGTCAGAACCTGAAGGAAATGCATTTAAGTCCCCGGTCTGCAGTACTTTCTGAGAGCAGCCCCTCACCAACTAAGACATATGTCACATATAAGACTGCAGTATGTGAAAGGGTGAGTAGAATTAATAGCATTCAGGGCATCTTAATTTTATAGAGTGAATAACTGCAAAATATTGTGATATAAGATGTTAACATTGGGGGAAACTGAGGAGTAAATGAAGATACTATCATTTTTAATTCCTTGGTAAATGTAGTTACTTCAAAATAAAACACTGAAAAATCTAACACCAAAAAGAACTAAACACATGTGGGATATAAGATATTTTCCCCATAGAAAGTCCATTGCTATAAAAAGTGCAATAAAAAAGACACTGGGGTGAAGTCAGAGGGAAAATAACAATGGCATGGAGAACAGCAAGGAAATGTTTCACTGCTGTGGAACAGTCTCTGCTTTCCATGTGCCATCTTACTTCATCCTCAGGCAACCTTAGTTATAATGATAAAGTCCTTCCCTGACATCAAACCTGAACATCAGATTTCCAAGGGGCTGGTCAATGATGACTCAACAGGCTCTTCATGTAGAGGTACCTGCGGATGGACACTGGTTCCTAGGAGCCTCCTCCACAGCCATGTATATCTAAAGAGATCGCTTCCCTGTTGCACACAAACCTGTTGACCAATATGTGTCACTTTAACCACACCATCCTTACTCCTTCAAAAATATTTCTCCTTTCACCATGCCACCCTCTTGAGTAGTGGGTTTAGCATGGAGGTTTTCCAGACACATGTACCGTATAAACCATGAGGTCCAGAGGTATGTGGAGGCTCATGCTGTGAATTCTTGTATGAGATTACCACGTTTTCCTAGTTCTCTCTCCCAGGGTTGCTTCCCTTGTATGTCAGATGATGAAAGTGTCTGTATCCTGCACAAGGAACTGTGAGGGCCTTCATGTCCAGACCCCTGTCTGCTTCACCAGCCTTGTTGTGGGAAAGGCTTGCTATGTTTTCTGTATCATAGTAAATGTTCAATTAATTTGTTAAATAATGAGTGAGGAATTTGGAAGAGAAAGTATTGGGGCTGGTTATATTCCCATCAGTACCTGAAGAGATATACCAGCATTTGATAATTCAGACAACTTTGTAAGTTCCATGTAGGAGTATCAAAAGAGCTGGGGCTTAACTGCGGCACCAAGGATACAAAAAGAGAATTTATGAGTATCTTGGGTTTTAAGGACAAAAAGGAGCTTACCATTCACAGAAAGAATGATAGCTTAAACAGGAAAGCAGAAAATATATCTGGGAAGAATTGGGAGTCAAATCACCAATTTACTGCACTGTGTTTGAGGTGAGAACTCCTACTTGGTTTGTGTTAAACACACTTAAATTTTTAAGTTCCCTTTCTTGGATCTGTCCTTATTGAACACAATGTCTGAAAACTAAAAAGTTGCTTCTTCATATGACTATGACTACCAGGGGGCTGAGAGGACATTACAGCTTTCTGTATGTGAGGTAACTAACGATTGATTCACTTGAGCCCTTTTGTGTCAATCAGTATATATTTTCAAATTTAGGAGACACTGAGCACTTCACAGAAACAGGGTTGTTGGAATTTGTAACTACAACTGAATATAAGAAAAAAACCAAAAAAACAAAAATAACCTGTGCTCCAGAACTGAAGCCCTAGGAAAACAGATGGCTAAAACATTGGAAGCATTTAGCTGAGTTGACACTTACTACACATTTTCCTTAGGCATAAAAAAGAAAGACTGAACATGATATAGATTGGATATTACTTTAAAAAATGATATGAAAGATTGAAGAATATCTCCTGGAGGCCATTCATGAAGTTTTGTAGGAACTAAGAAATCATGTCACAGAGAAAAAATGTCTAAAGATTGTTTTATATATCTATTCTTAAACAGTGCAAGTTGTCATTAATTGCTGTAATCTAAGTGTCCACTTGACAGATATATTCCACAAAAAGCACGTAAGCCATTAATGTTTCAGAGATCTCACTTGTCCTGGGTTGATAACCACCCATCTCCATGAATAATGCCACGCTTCACATTATCTGAGTTCCGGCCATTAGTAATTTTCATGATTTACATTCACATTACATTGTCCTTTGTAGAAACTCTTCTAGAAGGTGTCTTACAAGAATATTATCTATTCTTGTAAGGCAAGACTCCAGCCCCATTATTTAGACAGGGAACACATCGGCATTGACTTCGTTAAAGATGTGGACCCTGGGGAGTTAATTTGGAGATGAAAATCTGCAGAATGAAGAAATTAAGACCTAGGGAACTTAAAAGTATAATGTATAGCAGGAGACCTTTGTCATCAGGCTGACCTGACTGTCAGTCACAGTTCCACTATGCACACATGAAATGAAAGCTTAGGAGCACTCCCTGTCTATTTCCTTGCTTGGAAAATCTATAATTCCCATCTCAAAGTTAGGATACAGAGATTTTAAAATATGTAGCAAATGATGTCTATGGACATTACTAAATGTGTTTTCCTTATCTGTTATTTATTTGCTGATTCACCTTTTGACTAAAGATAACTAGTTCACTCCATTCAGGAAGTCATAGAAATAATGACACAGCAGAATCTCAAAAAGATACAAATGAAGTATTGGATTTGTGTCTCACAAGCACTCTCTCAGAAGGAGTTTCTGGCTTGGGAGACCGCAGGTGCCATGCAAGGTGATGACCCCTAGGTGTGGAAGGGAGTGATTGTAGAAGGGTTGGGAGAACAGTGTCATCAAGGCAGCAGGGCTGGATTTTATTTATTTATTTATTTTTACTTATTGCATTTATTTGATAAGTCACCTTGACATGAGATCTACTTTCTTGTGAGTTTCTAATTGTATAATGTAATATTGCTAACGGTCAGCATACTGTTACACAGCAGAATGCATATTCATCCTGCTAAACCAAATGTTCTATCCGCTGTGTGGTGACTCTCCCCACTCCCTCATTTCTGCTCTTTGATTGGGTGAGTTTAGCTATTTTGCGTACACCCTATAAGTGGAATCAAGCAGTATTAGTGTGTCTGTTACTGACTTATCCATAAAGTTTACAAACCCTGCTGTTACATATGGCAGTTTCCTTCTTTTCATGGATGAATAATATTTCACAATTAGTATACACCCTTGTTCTTTACCCACTCAGATTCATGGTGTTTCTGAAGTGAGCCTCATTCGCCAGCCTTACCCAGTTCCCAAAGCATGACATCAAGGTGGTTGGAGTCAGAGCTGGAAGTGAGTTAAAGAAGGTCCTACTTGGGGTATCAGAGGTGGCAGCCCCAGAGGGAGATTGGAGCCAAAGAGGCAAGTGGCAACCTCTGGGGCACTAGTAGCATATTCCAGAACAGGGTGATGGAGCCAGAAGCCAAGTGAGGAAGAGATGTATAAGGAAAAGCCAATAACTGCTAAGCAGGAGACCCAGCACCCACAAGCTGGACTGGTGGAGTAACCTGCATCTCAGGATACTGTGAGTGAAGTTTCTCACTGCTTGAGAGGAAAGATATAAAGATGACAATAGAGACAGTAAGAAAGAAGTGTGTGCTGTTGCAGTGTGCATAGAATTATCAGTGTGAACTCTTGATATTCAGTCAAGACAAAAGTGCACATCAATAGAGGTATGTGGAGGTCCAAGGTGTGTAGTGTGTTTCCCTGGGTCTCTCTATCAAAAGACCTAGAGAGTAGCCACACCTGGGACTTCTCAATACATGCACCATCCAAGATTTTGTTCCTAAATATTACGTTCCACTGAAAGAATCCTTGATGCCTTGGAGAAATGGCTGATGCAGGTTCTACAAGTTGAAGATGAATGTGGGGAAATATATTGCCAGAAAGTTGATTGGGTAAGGAAATGACATAAGATCAAAAAAAGCTTAAGTGTTCTCATTAGATCTGCAAACAAATTTTACCATTCAAATAAATAATGATTAGAACAAATTATATTGCACTAAATCAGTTGAGAATCTATGTGTGCCTACCGATATGAAGAGATGCTGTAGTTTTGGGGAAGAGAAAGTCTTTTTACACTAGAACTAATAAAAGAAATAATTATAGGATAAGAAAACCCATCTTTTTCCAAGTAGAAGAATAACACTATGGCCAAAAAACACTAATGATGCTAAGGAAGTGGTAACACTTGAGAAGAAATGAGCTATTTACATAGTCTCAAGATACCTCAAAATTAAAAAGCAATTGTGAAATTTTTATAATGGAAAAACATTATAAAATACTGTAAATCATTATACGCCATTGTGTATGATTTTTCCCCAACCCTAATTCTTTATGACAGGTATAGTGAGCAAATATTTTGAAGGTCCAGTTAGTTTAAAATTAATAAACAATTTTATCCTCTGGATTTGGCTCACATTTTACCAGGTTTTTGCATTTTGAAGAAAGGACTGGCAATGCATGAGGGTTTACTCTGAACAGTAGCCTACAGGAGTTATGAAATTATTTTATCAAAATGGTCTGAAAGAGTTTCCAACACAGACATTCATTTTTCTGTGAATGTCAGTATTGAAAGGTACAAGATAAGTTAATTGCCATTCTTTGCAAAACCTGTGTTGCAAGGCTGGTGGCATAGCTCAGCAGACTAAATGCTTGCTTATGGAAGTGCAGGGGCCAAGGTTTGGTTCCTGGCCCCACCTGCCACGCAGGCCCCACTGTCCAACGCGCTGAGCCTGCGAGGGAGTCCGGGTGCGGTGGCGCACCCCTGTAATCCCAGCACTTGGAAGATAGCTGCAGAAGGATCACTATGAGTCAGTAGTGAGACCCTATACCAAAAAGAAAAAAAAAAAAAAGCCTGTGTTTCATTCCCCTAAATACAGGGTTGATTTCTTGGTCCTGTTGCTTATTGAGCTATATCCTTCCTTCCATCTCTTTTTTCCTCTGAAAATCCATGAGGTGAATGGCAAGATTATACTGCTTTCTTAATTGTCTTGTTTTCCTTCTGAGGAACTAAAAGTATTGCTTTCTGATCCATATCACTAGATTTTAGTTTTATCGCTCACAGTTTTTTTTTTCATTTACAGGATTTTCAAATAGATATTTCTGTATGAGTCCCAACGTTGTTCCCTCATGAGTAAAGTATCCTCAGTTACTTTTCCCAGAATTTCATTCATTATAATTCTGAAGTACTTTTATTCTGTTGCATTTTAAATAATTTTTCTTAGTATTAGTGCTAACCATTTTTGTTGTAATTTTGATTTCTGAGCTCCTGTTTGAACTTGTTATTTCCATAAAAGACATCACAGAAATTATGTTTTCCTAGTTGCATTAATTTCCCCAAACTGTGACTTCCTTCTCTTGAGTTGTAGCCCAAACCTCAAACTGTCATCTCTGTCTTCTTCACTACAGCTCTCCAGAGTTTGTATGCCAAGTGCCATTTTCTCCTTTGATAACTTACTGCTGTCATTCCAGCATCACAGAGTTACTCCATAGCATCTTTTCTCCAAATTAATGTTTCTCATATTGAATTGTATCATGACCTCCTCAGCATGTCGAGATTGAAATGCAGAACATATCATCCTGAACGTACAACTACTCAAAGTGTCATTGCCTGAATAACTTAGCAATAAGAAAACTGTACAGAGGGACAAAAAAACACACTGCAGTCAGTGGATACCTGGAGACTAGACATTTTTAGGCCACCATATCTACTACAGGTACCTGGTGGCAGCACCTGTCTTATGACTCCCATGGAAGATCACACATTGTTATAGCTTCCAGATTTTTATGCTAACTGTGTTTCATGTTGTTTTTAATGCTTCAAATACCCAGGTGCAGAGCAGAGAACAAACATGACTCATACAGGTGAGAAATGAATTCCTCAGTATAATGCAAAAATCATTACACCCAGAATTAATGATGCTAAATTCAGTTAGTTTCATACCATGGAAACATCACATATAAAATAAATATATATGTGTAAAAGCATATGTGTATCCACATATGCACATATCTGTGTATTGTGTGGATGGGATATCCATACACAACTCCCTTGTAATGTAAGAAGACAAGACAAAAATTCTCATATTTTGCCAATGAATAAGCCACATAAAACTAAGAGACCAAAGTAACTTGTTCAAGGACAAAGAGCACCAAAACATAAAACATGAATTCAGCCTCTTATCCAGAAATCTTCCCAAAGTATAACAACCATTTGGTTGTCCAACTTGAAGAATTACACAGTATAAAAAGTATTTAAAATATGATATTAACAATATATTTTCAGTGACATAAAAACTTTTTAATATTCTTGTAAGGAGATTAGAAATAGAAAGGAAGCCAGGTGTGGTGGCGCACGCCTGTCATCCCAGCACTCGGGAGGCTGAGGCAGGAGGATCGGTGAGAGTTCGAGATCAGCCTGGGCTACAAAACTGAGCT
>PVJA010054522.1:0-11453 GCA_004027025.1 Myocastor coypus
TAGTTGGCAGAGTAACATCTGCTTTCACATGCACATGCACACAAATCAAATCTGCCTTCCTGGGAGGTGTCTTTTTCTAAATCAGAAGGTGAAAAGTCTAAACCTCAAGAGAGAAAAAGGTTTCCAGAAAGGATCTCCCAGATCCCTGGGAGATCCTACCTTGGGAGGACCCTATGTTCCCCTCCACTTCAATAAATCTGAGTACCTGGGAGGCTCAAGGGTATGTGCTGGCCCCTTTCTAACTTACTCTTACAACAATCCCTAAAGATGAATGATAAATATTAATAGACTTACACTAGGGGTTTGTAAACATTTTTGCTTTTCTTTTTCCCCCTGGTACTAGGGATTGATCAACCCAAGGCGACACGCCAAGTCCTTTTTTTTTTTTTTTTTTTTTTGCGGGACTGGGGTTTGAACTTAAGACTTTGCACTTGCCAGGCAGGCGCTTGTGCCACAGAGCTGTCTTCCCAGCCCCAACACCAAGTCCTTTTTATTTTGTTTATTTTGTCTTTTTGGGACAGGGTCTTGCTATGCAGTTCAGGTTGGTCTTGAGCTCACTTTGTGGCCAACGGTGGCCTCAGACTTGCAATAGTCCTCCTGCCTCAGCCTCCCAAGTTCTGGGCTGGCCTTTGTAAATTTCTAGGCAGGGTCTCACCAAGTAGCCCAGACTGACCTCAAGCTTGTGGTCCTGCACCAGCCTCCTGAATATCCACTATGCCAGGCTGTAAATCTCTGCACAGGGCCAGATGGCATGTATTTTAGGCTTTGCAGTCTGTGTCACAGCTACTCAGTTTTGCTTCACATTGGATAAACAGACAATATGTAAGTGAGTAAGAATAGTCATGTCCCAGTGAGTCTTCACAAAACGAAGTGGCAAGCCAGATGTGGTGGCACATGTCTCTAATCCCAGCTATTTAAGAGGCTGAGGCAAGAGGATAGGATATGCAAGATCAGTTTGTTCATAGGGCCAGTGAGATAACTGCCTGCTTAGGCAGGCACAGGGACTGGGGTTCAATCCCCATTATGCTGTGCTAACCCCCAACCTGGCAGTGGGGTATGCTGAGAGACTGGGAGTGGTGGCTCTTGCCTGTAATCCCAGTGCTTAGGAAGCTGAAAACGGGAGGATCATTGTGAGTCCAATCGGCATAATGAGACTCTAGACCTTACACTAAAATACATTTAAAAAAATATCAGTTTGTACAGCCAGGCATGGTGGTGCAGAACTGTAATTACAGCATTTTAAAATTAAAAAGAGCTCAGGGGCCCGGCAGGATGGCTCAGTGGTCTAAAGCGCCTGCTTAGGAAAGCTTGGGCGGCTTTAGGGACTGCGGTCTGATCCCCGGCACCACATGCTGCGCCAGCCCTGCCCTCAGGGCAGGCTGAGCCAGCCATAAAAATAAATAAACAAACAAAAGTTCTGAAACAAGAAAAAAAAAGTACATTAAAAAAAAATTAAGGGGGCTGGGGAGATAGCTCCGAGGCACAAGTGCCTGCTGGGCAAGTGCAAGGTCGTGAGCTCGAACCCTGGTCCCACAAAAAAACAAAACAAAACAAAAAAAAATTAAAAAGAGCTCAGTGGTAGAGCGCTTGCCTGGCATGTAGAAGTTCCTGAGTTCAATCTCCAGTATAGCAAAAATAAATAAAATTTTAAAAAATTGAAAGACTGAGTATATAGCTAGGTAGTAGAGCCCTTGCTTAGCATGTACCAGGCTGTGGGCTCAATCCCCACAACACGAGCAAATCCTCAGGTGAGAATTCGTGTCTAAGCCATTTCTCCAAACCTTCTTGGAGAAATTGGTGAGAAATAGGGAGAGTCAGGAACAGAGAAGAAGCCAGGGGAAGTTTCCCTGAGGCTAATTTCAACCTGAAGCATCACCGATGTAAAAACTGTTAGGTGCCGGGCGTGGTGGCGCACGCCTGTAATCCCAGCACTTGGGAGGCTGAGGCAGGAGGATCAATGCAAGTTCGAGACCAGCCTGGGCTACAAAAGTGAGCTCAAGGCCAGCCTCAACTGCATACTGAGACCCTGTCTCAAAAAGACAAAAAAAAAAAAAATCTGTTAGGTGAAGACATGCCAAAACATAAGGACACACAAAAATTGTGACCAGGACTCTGAGGGGATCTGGTCAGGGGACAGATCGTATCTGTTACCATCACAGAGCAATAATGAAGTAAGGGTGCCCTGCACTTCCAGAGCTTGCTTGCTTATTTATTTATTTATTTGGTATAGGGCCTCACTATGCAGCTCAGACTTGTTTTTTTTTTTTTTTTTTTTTTGGTGGGACTGAGGTTCAAACTCACGACCTTGCACTTGCCAGGCAGGCACTTGTGCCACGGAGCTATCTCCCCAGCCCCCTCAGACTTGTAATGATCCTCCTTTCTCAGCCTCCCCGGCACTGGGATTACAGGCATGTGCTACCATGTCCAGTTTTGGTGGCCAGCACAGTGCGACTGGGGTCCTGGAGCCAGCCTGGCATGTGATGCTGCGGATTGAACCTGGGTCCTTGCGCTTGCCAAGCAGGCACTTAGACCACTGAACTATCTCGCCAGCCCACCTCCAAAGCTTTTCGGGTTGTTTTTGTCATGTCCATTACCATGATGGTTATTGTTCATCTTATAAATCAATGATGGGCCTTCAGGCTTAAACTCAGTCTCATTTTTAAAGCTCTGAGCCCCTAGGTGATATGTTCTTCAATTTGGATTGGTTTTTCCTGGCTCTCCAATTTTCATTGTGGGCACCAGATCACTGAAGCAGAAATGAGAAATTACTGCTTTGTAAGGGTTGCTGGCCCTGTGGGGATGATTTCTTTCCCCCTGCATCTGTGGTCAGGATGTCTTGGAAGGTGCCATCCTGTACCTTGGGGAAGAAAGGAAGGAGATTTGGTTTTGTCTGCAGTTGAACAGAGCTCTGCAGGCATGAAAGGCCAGGTGCTAGGTGAGAAAGGAACTGCAGCTCAGAGAGCCCAGTGGGATCTCAGCCGCAAGCTGAGTTGGGGTTTCCTGTCAGCCAGTCACCTCCCATTCCTTGCATGGTATCTGCCAGTGCATGTCAGGCTGCAGCGTGGGGAAGTATGCGTTAGGTTTTCCCAGGTGAGACAAAACTCTGGGTCGGGGCCCGGCAGGATGGCTCAGTGGTCTAAAGCACCTACAGGAACCACGGTTCGATCCCCGGCACCACATGCTGCACCAGCCCTGCTCTCGGGGCAGGCTGAGCCAGCCATAAAAACAAATAAACAAAAGTTCTGAAACAAGAAAAAAATTTAAAAAAATAAAATTAAAAAAAAAAAACAACACTCTGGGTGCACTACCGGGCCCAAGGAGGGCCTGCTGAGGACTGGCCAGCTGCCCCTGATGGCCTGTCTGGGTGCCAGGCCTGCTAGATTAGGGCTATCTCAACTACCGATCCGGAAATCCTCTTAGAGAAGTAAATGAGGATTAAAAGCAGCCTAAGTCCAAGAGCTGGGATTCCCCACGTAGGGCTCCCAGGAGTTGTCATCCAGTCCTGTGCTCAGCCCGAAGTGGCCACAGGAGGGCCTGGAAGAGGCCACTGGATCTCCTGAAGCAGTTGTGCCCACTGGGCTGTAATCCAGGTACACTCTTCCTTGCCTCTTTCTAACTTTACCCTGCCCTCTTGGAGATTGCATTCTGGGTACTTTCCACGGGAGTACTTCTTGAGTTTCCCTCCATAATGCTGCTTACTGGCACTCCTACAACTCTTATCTGATCCACCTGATCAGGTCAGGTCCGGGACCCTCTCTCACATGCTCCCATCTGCCCCTATTGAAATATGCTGCATCACACAGCCTCTAGGGGTGGGGACTGGGCCCACATTTGTTCTTCCCAGCAAGCACAAGTGTGTTGCCAGCAGGCTCTTACTTGTCAGCACACGTGAGGGTCAACTCCATGGTCTTCCCAACTAGTATTCCTTTTGCATATTAATTCTGCATTGAAAATCAAAGTAGGGGCTTGGCGGGATGGCTCAGTGGTCTAAAGCACCTGCTTGGGAAAGCTTGGGTGGCTTCAGTGACCGTGGTTCGATCCTTGGCACCACGTGCCGTGCCAGCCCTGTCCTCGGGGCAGGCTGAGCCAGCCATAAAAATGAGTGAATAAACAAATAAAGATCCTGAAACAAGAAAAATAAATAAATAAAAATTTCTTTAAAAAAAAAAAAAAAGAAAGAAAATCAAAGTAATCCCTCACATGGAACTTTCCTCAGGTTATCGTCCCAGATCTCTAAGAAGTTCAGGATAGGCTAATAACTAATATGGCCCTAATGAGACTGTTATTATCCCCAGTCTGAGTCTGAGGACACAGAAACCCAGTGACTTGAATGATTTTCCATGGCTGTAACCAGGGATAGCAATGTCCAGCTCTTTCAACTCCTGAGTGCTGAGCACCTTTAGCTTCTCCCCAGCTGTTTTAGTTTTTTTTTTTTATTCTTGTTTCAGAACCTTTGTTTGTTTATTCACTCATTTTTATGGCCGGCTCAGCCCACCCCAAGGGCAGGGCTGGCGCAGCATGTGGTGCCGGGGATCGAACCGTGGTCCCTGTAGCCGCCCAAGCTTCCTCAAGCTGGTGCTCTAGACCACTGAGCCATCCCGCCGGCCCTGTTTTAGTTTTTAAATGCAGTGCATCATAGCTTGCAAGTAGGCCAGCTATTGACAGTGGTCTCTTTTTTTTTTCTGAGCAGGAAGTCCAAGTTCTTGATATTGAAACAACTTGCCCCAATATACGCAGCTAGGGTTTGTGCCCAGGGCTGTGTGATTTCTGCCACTTGCTGCCTCCCCCTCGGTACTGGGAGTTTGGGGCTGAGAAAAAAAAAAATGGGGCCAAGGAAGGATGAGTAATCAGGGGGAGGTGAGAACCAAAACAACCCTTACTCTTTCACCACCCGTCCTTGTCCTGTGCCAGGCTGCGGGAACAGTGCCTTGAGCTACGAGCTGTTCCTCGGAGGCTTCCCGGACGTGACCAGTGTGGATTACTCATCGGTAGTGGTGGCAGCCATGCAGGCACGCTATGCCCACCTTCCCAGGCTGCGCTGGGAGACCATGGATGCACGGGCACTGGCCTTCCCTGATGGCTCCTTTGATGTGGTGCTCGAGAAGGGTACCTTGGATGCCCTGCTGGCTGGGGAGCGAGACCCCTGGACTGTGTCTTCTGAAGGTGTCCACACTGTGGACCAGGTGCTGAGTGAGGTGAGCAGACCAAGAGGTGGGAACTAGGGGCTGAACCTCCAAGAGACCAAAGAACCGGGAGCCAGAGGGTCTGGTCTGGTGTACCCTTAGAGGTGTGGTTAAACTGGATCAAGATTAGACAGGGCTGGAATGGCCAAACTCACAACCGTGGATGTTTGCCTAGTGGGTTGCCATAGGGATGAGCTAGCAGCTGGCTTCCAGGTAGGTGAGGAGTTGTTAGGGAAGCACAGCCTCCTGCCTTGCCATGCTCCTGAGTAGAACACAGTGCTCCCCCTGGATGGCTAGGGGCAGAGGGGCTTGCCACGGCAAGCTGGAGCCACTACTTGTGGGATGGACTGCGGTTTCAGGGGAAAGGCATCTGGGATAGTACTGACCTTTGAGAACCTGGAGATGACTCATCACCGGTGACTTCTCTCTCTGCCTTACAGGTGAGCCGGGTGCTGGTCCCTGGGGGCCGGTTCATCTCAATGACTTCAGCAGCCCCCCACTTTCGGGCTAGACACTATGCCCAAACCCAGTATGGCTGGTCCCTGAGGCATGCAACCTATGGCAGTGGCTTCCACTTCTACCTCTACCTCATGCACAAAGGCGGGGAGCTGAGTGAGACTCAGCTGGCCCTTGGGGCCCAGCTCCTCTCACCTACCAGGCCCCCTCCCTCCCCCTGCTCCCTCCAGGACTCTGATGAGGACTTCCTCAGTGCCATTCAGCTATGAGGGCAGAAATGTAGTCCTCCAGCCCTCCCTGCCTTCTGCCCTGTGCTCCTTTGGGAGTTGGAATTTCTGACTGAGGGTTGGTTTCCAGATGCTCACATGCCAAAGTCTCATGCAGAAGATGGAGCTGGTGGGACAGTCTTATGTGAAGACACACAGGCCAGTTCCAGACCCCAGCTTTCCGGCTTCCTTCTTAGGTTCCTCAGATCTCTACTGGGTCCTATCTCCTCTCCCACCATTCCATACCAGCAGCAGTCCATCCCCCAGGGTCAAGCTTAACAAAAATCCCTGCACACCAGCCAGCTTGGAGACCCCCACCCAACTCTGACTTATTCACAGGAGGCTGCAGAATTTGAATCCAGATTGTTTTCTGTTTGACTTCCAGCTGCAGCACAGAGTAGACTATCTGTATACCCAAGGAGACCATATCTCAAGGATGTCCCAGGCTAGGTTGGCCTGCTGGTAGTCTTCAGGTGTCACCCCCTCCCTCCAAAGCAACGTGCACCTGAGATTCCCAAGTGCCTGTCTCCCTCCTATTTTGGCCTGGCTCCCGAGCTCACTGAAGCAGCAGTGGCCAACGCAAGCCCAAGCACACGCACAGGGAGTCTGTGTTTATTCACACACTTGTACAGTGAGGATGGAGGAACATTTACAAAGGACACCCTGGGTTGAGAACATCTCTAGGTCCACAGGTGTCATCCAAAGGTGCAGAGCAGCCCCCACTTGGGTTCCCAGGGGTAGGAGAAAGGGGTCCAAGGTAAAATCAGATCTGGGCTCTTAGAAGGTGATACCGTGAGGTGGGGGGATCTGCCAGAGAGCCTCCTGGGGGTCAGGCCTGGGCAGAGTGGCCATGTGGTTGGTTATCATGTTGGGGGCTTGTCCCACACCAGCCTCAACACCTGTCCTATCTGCCAGGCGCAGAAGAGCATGGTGGAGGCTGGGGGAGGGGGACGAACCAGGAGTGGAGCCAGTAAACAAAGAATTGGATATAAAAATACAAATGTGCCGAGGAAGTCCCTTAGAAAGAAGCCAGGATCACGCCAGACGGGGTGAGAGTGGGGACGGCCCAGAGGGCTAGTGGGCGAGAAGCTCATGCAGATGTGCAGCCAAACGTCCCTGGCGGCGTGGTCCGACCCCACAGCCGGGTCTACAGACCGGACTGGCCGGAGGGGGCAGGGCGGGGGAGCCGTGCGGGAAGGAGCGGGCCTGGGGCTGAGGGACTCCGTGTCCGTTCCGGTGTGCGGGGTGGGGCTGCGGCCCGAGGTTCTAAAGTGCATGAACGCGGCGGCGGGCTCCGGGCGCATCCGCGCCGCTGCCATCGGCCCCGCCGCTGTGGTGCTGAAGCGGACAGCTCCGGAGGGCCTGGCCTGGTGGCGGCGGCGGCGCGGCCCTGCAGCCCCCGCCCGCGGGCGCCTGGGCCGGGGCGGGGGGCGCCGGCAGCCGCATCGCCGGCCCGCGCTCCTGGCCGCTGTGGGGCTGGGCCCGGAGCCCGCCGCCCGAGCCGGCGCGTCTACACTCCGGACGGCGGCTTCTCCCCCATCCCTTTCAGCACGTCGTCTATCCGGTCATCCTCGATCACCACTGCGCGGGGAGAAAGCGCGTCAGCCGCGCGCGCGGCCTCGGGGGGCGGTGGTGAGAGTGGGCCCCCAGTCCTCAAGCCCTGCACAGCGGCTGCTGTGGCCCAGCGACGCCCCTTGGAGCCCAGTGCCACCTCACCTTCACCATCAACTCTCCCGCCACCGAGCCTCGCTCCGGCAGCCCCTGTCCCTTCCCGGCCAGAGACTCGGCCACTCTCCCGCCGCCTGAACTGATCAGACTGTTCTCGGCGGTGGAACCCCCTTCGGAACTGTCTCTTCAGCAGAGCCCCTTCCTCAATCGGAGCTCAGACGGAATATCCGGCTAGTCCAACCCTCCCCTGCCTAAACCTCTAGCTTCCTGAACCCCACTTGCAACCCTAACACCGACAGTCCCTGTCCCCTTGCAAACGACCAGAACAACCAAACTCCCAGCCCTCCCCTGCCTCCAGTGGGACGCCCCTCTGCGTCCGAAGGTTCTGGGCAACACCCCCGACTCGGCATCTGATCCCAAAGAATCAGCAGTCACCTGTGTCCCCACTTGCAAGCAGCCGCAGACGCCCGGTCGGCCCCTCCCCCTCGCCCAGGTACCAGGCTCTGCGTTCAGAGGTGACGAGCTTCAAATCCGGGGCAGTGCGTTCCCGGGAGAAGGGGAGCAGGGACGACACTGCAGTGGAGACCCCCCCACACACACCCCAAACCCGGGCGGAGAGCGGCTGGCTGCGCTGGTCTGCGGCAAGAGCTGAGCCACTAGGCGAGGAACGGCCGCCGAGAGCGCCCTGCCGAGGTTTCTGGGTCAGGCGGTGACTCCGGGCCCGGCCGCGTACCTCGCTTGGCTCGGCCGATCTGGCCCAGCTTGGGGGGTCGCTTGGCCTGGTTGCCCGCGAAGAAGGAGTTGGTGTCCTGCAGGCGGCAGCTGAAGGAGAGGTCGGAGCCCTCAGGGTCTGCGCCGAAGCGGCCCATCTTGTCCTCGCTGTAGGGGAGGATCTCGGACATGGCGGGCGCGGGGCGGGCGCGGGGCGCGGGACTGCGGCGGGCGGCGGGCAGCGGGCTCGCTGCCGGACCGGCCCTAGCTCAGCGGGGGAGCCGGAGGAGGGATGAAGTCATGCAGCATCCGGGGCTGCGGAGCCAAGCGGGGCCTCCTCCCCCGCGCCTCCGCCTCCCGGGCCGCTGGGCAGGCGGCGGCGGCGGCGGTGGCGGCGGTGGTGGCGGCGGCGGGGACCGGGCGGGGGCGGGGCGGGGCGGGACGGGGGCGGTGGCGGCGAGCGCGGAATGACGATGAGCGCCCGACTGCGGCAGAGCGCGGCGGGCGGGCGGGGGCGGGGCCGGAGGCGGGGCGCGGCGGCACGTGGGTCTGGGCCACCGAGCCCGGCGGCCCGAGCTCCAGGGAGGCCGGCGCGGGTCTGTGCCCCGGGGACCGCCAGGGTCCCGCGCCCAGGCTGGGAGAGGTGCGCCGGGGGCTCGGCACCAGCTGCACAGCCCGCAGGGCAGGGCTGGGCGGGCCGCAGGTGGCGGCGGAGAGCGGGAAAGGTGCGCCCCGCAGGAGCGCGGGAAGCCGTGGCCGCGGGCGGCGCCCTGGCGGCTCCGCCGGCCCACGCTGCTCCTCGGGGTCGGTTCCTTTCTGGCTGGCCTGGGCGCACGGCTGGCTGCCTGTCTCGCGTCAGTCTGTCTCTAGTTGTCTGCCTTCGGTCTTCGCCTCTCGGGAGCACCTTTCGCCGTGCTTTGCCCCTGTCCCCCTGTGCCACTGTGTCTGCCTCCCGAGTCTTTGTATCCAGTCTTTCCTGGAAGGGACTTAGTAACCCCAAACCTGCTGCTTGGCGCCGAAATCCCCGCTCCCAGCACCCGCCGCGCCCAGGAGCTGCGCGCCTACATTGTCGCCGCAGCTGTGAATGGCAGCGCCGCGGGGGAGCCCTGGTGGCTCTGACGCGGGGAAGCCCGAGCGCCTGAGGACGCAGGCGTGTCCCGAGGGAGGGAGAGGGGACAGAGGGCGCCCCCAGGCCTCGTGGCGGGCGACCGCGGCCGACTTGTGGCCACGACGGTGGGACACGCCTCTCCCTCTCACCTCTGGTCACCCTCCGCCCCCGCGCCGGCTGGCCGTCAGCAGCAACGTCACCTGCTAGCTGGCGCGCAAGGGCTCCGGCGCAGTCACTAGCCTTGGGGGAGGGGGTCGCACATCAGCAACGGGGAAGGCGGCGCTGATAAGGATCCTAGTCACCCTTTGCGTTCAGTCCAACACCTCCTCTTCGAGGGTTAGTCCGGGGACAATGACGCAAGTATATGTAAGGATGGATGTCTTGGGGAACGTGCACAGCCTGAGGACGGAAGTGTGGGGTGGAGAGGAGGTGCCTGAGACTGCTCGTCACTCAAGGCCCCAGGCCTGGGATTCTCCTATCAGACCCTCTTCTGCTCTGTCCTGAGAGCCAAAGCAGTCTTTGGGGCCAGCCTGAGAGAGAGGAGCCCTGACGCCCGGAAGTCCAGATAAATCCCGATTTCCCTAGTCATCTGCCTCTTTCTGACAGCCCGATCGGAAAACCCCATAATTACTGTTAAAGAGTGATTCATGTGTGCTTGTATAACTTTAGGAAGTAAAGCAAATTTCCCAAAATCTTTACTATATGTTCTTCCAGTCTTGGCCCCACATGTTTGCATCTCTCTGAGCCCCATGGTCTAGTAAAAGCATGGAGATGATAAATACAAGACAGCATATTTTTAATTTTTCTCCACAGCATTGAACATAGGGCACCACCCGCCACCCCAGGGTCTTGGTGAGTCTGGGCTTGAGAACATGGAATCCTCTTGTCTCCCTCTCCCAGAGTATCGGAATTACAGGTGTTCCACCACAGAGATAGGGTGTCACTATGCTGTTCAGGCTGGCTTTGAGCCCACTTTTATAGCCCAGGCTGGTCTCAAACTCGCACCATTCCTCCTGCCTCAGCCCTCTAAGTGCTGGGATTACAGGCATGTGCCACCACACCCAGCTAGAATGTACTTCTTGCACATTCTTTTTCTTTTTTTTTTTTTTTGGCGGGACTGGGGGGTTTGAACTCACAAACTTACATTTGCCAGGCGGACACTTGTGCCATGGAGCTATCTCCCTGGCCTAGAACTTACTTCTTTTTTTTTTTTTTTGGTGGGACCAGGGTTCAAACTCATGACCTTGCACTTCCAGGCAGGCACTTGTGCCACGGAGCTATCTCCCTGGCCCCTAGAACTTACTTCTTAAGAACAATTTTGTAAATGAAATTGCCTGGAAGTGAAGTAGGTTATCTCAGGAGGCCATGAGAACTCCTCACCCAAAGTGAAAGGAGCCATGGGATTCTTGCTAGGGCTGAGTGAGGAGACTGAAACTCTCTTCTCTCCTCAGAATGAGAGCGATTGGAGAATTAATGGTTCAGGCCAGAATTCATTTGTTTAGTTATGTCTTAAATAATCTTATTCCTAGCTGAGTGTGGTGGCTCATGCCTGTAATCCCAGCACCCGGAAGGCTGAGGCAGGAGGATTGGTGCAAGTTCGAGACCAGCCTGAGCTACAAAAGTGAGCTCAAGGCTAGCCTCAACTGCATACCGAGACCCTGTCTCAAAAAAAGACAAAATAATAATAATAATAATAATAATCTTATTCCAGGGCCTGGCGGAATGGCTCAGTGATCTAAAGCGCTTGCTTGGGAAAGTTTGGGTGGCTTCAGGGACCGTGGTTTGATTCCCGGCACCACATGCTCTGCCAGCCCTGCCCTCAAGGCGGGCTGAGCTGGCCATAAAAATGAGTGAATAAACCAGGCGTGGTGGCGCACGCCTGTAATCCCAGCACTCGGGAGGCTGAGGCAGGAGGATTGGTGCGAGTTCGAGACCAGCCTGGGCTACAAAAGTGAGCTCAGGACCAGCCTCAACTGCATAGCGAGACCCTGTCTCAAAAAGACAAAAAAAAAAAAAAAAAAAAAAAAAAAAAAAAAAAAAAAAAAAAAAAAAAAAAAAAAA
>PVJA010054523.1:0-11547 GCA_004027025.1 Myocastor coypus
AAAAAAAAAAAAAAAAAAAAAAAAAAAAAAAAAAAAAAAAAAAAAAAAAAAAAAAAAAAAAAAATATCAGTTGCATCCAACAATATCACTCAGCATAGTGTCTGGGCAGAGATCCAGGATTTCGTGTCTCTTCCCTACCAGTGTGTTATCTTTATCAAAGATTAAGCGAATATTAAGCTCAGTTAGATTTCTCTTTGAACATATTTGGGTATAAATTCAGTAAGTGGGCACAATTATTCTACTTTCTCTCACTCTACAGTTAAGCAAAATTTAAAGTCATTGTCCTGTTGGAAGGAGGCTAGAAGAACCCAGACTGTTCTTTTGGTGTTTCCCTGAAGCAAAATGAATTTATTCCTCTGTACTCTGTTCAGGAATTTCCTATTCTCTTATTCCCCTTCTTTATGCAATTGGCATATCCAGCTGTGATTAGTATTTATCATGGTTAGAAGTCAGACAAATATGATTGACACTACCCCAGCCCAGCTAATGCTCGCTCCTGTAGAAGGAATCCAGTACATTATTCTCTTCACAGGAAAGAAGATTGCTTCATGTAGTGGGAGAAAGGGGTCTATATAAAAAAACAAACAAAAAAATAATGAAAAATTTCAAGATTTTGCTCAACTTTGTCTCATCCATGAAATCTACTTTTTCATTCCTCTACTAACAATTAATTGCTTCAAATTTCCTCAACTAGTTTCACCAGCTCCATTTTGTATTTCAATGTCCCTTAGATATACAGATATTTGACAGTATATTTGTTTTCTTACCCGGTTTATTGAGTAACTTCCCTGAACACCAGATCCAGCCCCTTTCAGTCTTCACTTTCCTTCCCACTGCACCAGAATCTAGCTCTGCTCTCAAACAGCATCCAGCAAGGTTAGCACCCACCAATTCACTATACTGTATAGAATCCTGAGACTCCAGAGATTTGTTTTTTGCCATTATGTGCATAGACATGCATGTCTTGATTTGGAAACTAGGGAGATCTTTTCATTAGCTGTGATTACAATCTCCTTTTGAGGTAACGAAGAAAGAAGAAAATTATAGAATGTGTATGTTATGTTACTTAAGAAAAAAAAATGTGTTCTGGTCCAACATGTTGGCTTCTCGCTCCTTGGCTGAGAAATGTCACAGACTGCTGAAGCTTGTCTCGAAGCCAAATGCACATCTATTTGCACAGTTGTGGGTATTTCTGATTCAAATTTATGTCTGCTTCTCAAATGTCCCTCTTCCTTCACAGTAATATTTTCTCATGGCACCATGTAAATCTTTCCATTTTTCACATTACTGCTCTGCAGGGGACAGAAAGGGTGGCTCTGGCGTGAAAAGAAAAATCACTTTGCATATGTAGTTGCCATAAATGTCTGACGTATACATTTACCTCCCCCTTGAAACTTAAATAATATCCTTTTTTTCTTTTGAGAGACCGGGGTTCAAACTCACGACTTTGCACTTGCCAGCCAGGCACTTGTGCCACGGAGCTATCTCCCCAGTCCCTAAATAATGTTCCTTTAAGGCACAAAAATAAGACTGCTACAAAATGATTTTGAACAGTCATAGATATTCTTGGACAGATTTAAACATATTTTTCTTAGTGGAAAATGATGTCTCACAGATCTTGCTAACACTATTGTGCTTAAGCCAGCAAACCTCTGTTCTTTCTGATTGGAAAATGTAAATCATACTTAAAAGTTGTTTTGAGAAAAAAAAAAAAAATCATGAACTGAGTCCTTGGATGCAAAATTGCAGCTCACTGCAGATTCTGATAGTTGAGTTACAACTCACTGAAGATCAGGGATTTAAAATGGAAGTACTGACAAACCTTCAAGCCAGGGCAGCACGAATGGTGCCTCGATAATTTATAGTCTACAGGCAGCTCTTGGGTTTATTATCAGAATGACAAATGCACTGTCATTGTTAATAGGATATTTCCCAGCAAGGACTTCTTGTTATGCAAGCCAGGTTCGGTATGTCATGCAGCGTGATAGCAATAACGTCTACAAGAATTTGTAATGAACTTCAATTACTAATAGATTATGGTTAATGGGAAATATGTGCAGTAAAGATATGGGTTTTTATATGTGCCTTCTGGTATTCTATGAGGCAGTGATTTATGTTACAATTTATGTTAACATTTTCCACTATCAAAAGGCCCAATTTGGAGGAAAGCCACTTCATTTATAACACATATTTAAGATAATTTCACATACTATATAATTGAAGGTATAAAATTAGATATTAATCTATTTAATTCGAACATTTTCATTTTTACTGAAAATTGAGACACTCCTGAGTAGTACTGCTAGTTAAAAATAATTACCATAAAAAAAAGCATGAGATGCATCCTCTTTGAGTTAGATGTAACTTATTGTATGCTAATTCTTTGTTTAACTCCCTTTGGTAATTAAGCATACTGCTCAAATTTTATATATTGTAATGTCTTGCCTATGCTGGAATTATTTTAAATTAAGAAAATCCACAAATACCCTTGTTAAATCAAGATAAATTTGTAGTTCTTCTTACTGTGGAGATAGGCAGTTGTGACTTAAATGTGCAAGTGCAAATCTGAATGATTTGCATGTATGTGAGCCCTGCTCAGGTCAACACAAATGCACATGTATACACACATATGTAGCCTGTATGCCCACAGACAGAAATGCACAAAACCGGAAATTGCTAAGCATAATTTAGACAAATATAAGCAAAACAAAAATCAGAGAAATTAAACTATAAAGTTGAAGCCAGGCATAGTGACATAGGCAAGCAGTCCCAGCGTGTGCCACTTGAAAGGCTGAGACAGAAGGAGAAGAGGTTCTAGGCTACCTTCTTGACTTAGTGAAAGTCTATTTCAAAATTTCAAAAAAGAACCACACATGGTGACACAGGTCTGTAATGCTAGCACTCCAGAAGCTGAGGAAAGAGGACTGCCATGAGTTTGAGGCCACTCTGGGCTACATTAGTGAGCTAAGAACCAGCCTGCAGTATAGAGTGAGATTCTGTCTAAAAAAGAGAAAAAGGCTAGAAAAATAGTTCAGCACTTACAGAGCTCAATCTCCAGTACAAAGAATTAATTCAAAATATAGAAAGAATTCACTAAAAGATGTTACATTAGTATGAGTTAAAAATTATAAAAGTAGTCTGCTTTCTTTTAATATCTAAATTCATGTTTTATTGGGGGGAAATCATATGACATCTTGCACATGACAAGCACAGACATAGGGAACACCTATGCCCTCACTAACTGTCCTTACCTGAATAGCCACTGAACCATGCATTTTTCTAAATGGTGCTTGCTTTAGCAAACAGCGGCCTTGGCACCTAAGTGTTAGACATCTGGAGGTTGGTGAGAGAAAATTCCAGAAGAGACATTCAGTTCATTTATCCCTTCTTAGGCTATAGTATTATCAACTGTATCTATTCTTGCCAAACTTATCAAACCTTACAGTTTTCATCTAAAATCAAGAATAATCAGTAAACACTGACTCTTTTCCATGATAATTAAATGAAATAACCTGTCAAGAATTTCATATTGGCTTTGGCATAATATTTATTTATTTATTTATTTATTTATTTATTTATTTATTTATTTATTTATGTGGCTGGCTCATCTAGACGTAGGGGCAGGGCTGGTGTAGCATATGATGCCAGAGATTAAACTGCAGTCCTTACACTTGCCTACCTAAGCAGGTGCTTTAGACCACTGAGCTATCTTGTTGGCCCTATACAATATTTGTTATTATTTGGAGGTTTGGGGCTTTGATGAGCCAGCAAGGAGGTCTCCTGGTGTGTTCATAAAGATAGTCATAGGGATGAGCACACAGTTCAGATTTTGAGATGCCACTGTAATTTTCATATCCAAAAAGCCTCACAGGTGATTTTTCAACTCACTGAAACTTTAAAAACCATACATGGGTACCATTTGCAGTATCTACTAATATTCACTTCTATTTTGTTGAAAAAACCTAAATGCCAGGATGAATGTTTAAGTTACCCACTGGGTATGTGACATCATGCATATTAAAACAAAGAATACAAGTAATTGATAAAATGTGTATATATGTCATCTAAATATTTTGACCCTATTTGATCCTATTTTCTCAAATAGGATCATTTCCTTAGCTCTACTGAGACCTGTGTGCTATTTTGCACAATATTTGTCAATAAGTTCAAAGCATTTTTACTTGTTCGTATGGTCTTTTTTATAAATAAGCAAAATTATTCCAAAAAAGATGTGCAAGATTTGGATCAGATCAATCTACCTATGGTAGTTAGGGCATAGGTACAGTTGCTATTATTACAAACAGCTAACTTTGTTTATAATCAGCAGAATACTGTTTCTCTTTGATGTAACAAGTAATGGCAGTCTGGCCCAAATGTAGAGTCTCTTTCCATCAAACCCAAGGCCCTGGCTCCTTGCCTTTGTTATTTGACATTTCTCTGGGTATTGCTACTTGTCCACTTAGTCTAATTCAGCCCACTATCGCATTCACATTCCAGCAATCTAGGAGAATAAACAGAGGGAAAGGAGAATCTGTCTGTCTTTTTCATCCTATCTCATAATTATTCTGCTTATCACATCTTATTGGCTGCAGCTTAGTCATGTGACAATATCTGTCTGAGTTCCTTTTCTCATTACTGAGACAAAGTCGAAGGAGGAAAGGTATATGTAGACCCACAGTGTGTAGAGGTTTCAGCTGATAATGACCTGGCTCTGAGGGTGTGTAGCATGGCAGAGGGACAACACAGAGGGGATAAAGTTCACGGCTGCCTGGCCAAAGCCAGAAAAGTAGCAAAGCAGAAGAGTAGCAGGCTGCGCGAAGGTACAGTAGTCCTATTTCAGATGGCTGTATCCAGGCTACACAGCCTTAGGGCAGGCCCTTCCCACTACCTACACTCAGATCTAAGCTAAACCAATCAGTGGAATAATTTAGCAATCATCCAGTCTTCATTCCAGCATCACAAACGCTAGATCCAGCCCTCTCTAAAAATGCCCCATCTATGACTTCATGAAGCTCTGGGGAGACATCTAGACTTAGTCACAACAATATCTAACTTTAATGGAGGAGTTATGTCTCTGGCTAAGAATTAGACATTCTATTACCACTGAGGGGCCAGGGAAGTGGCTGATGGGTATAGTCTGGGTCACAGGGCCTCATACATCTGGCCAGCTGAAGCTACTCAGGCCTTATTAATCATTGGAAAAAGGTTTGTTATTATAGGAATTCAATAACTAAGGATGTTTTCACAAGGATTAAAAGCCAGTTCATTCAGATTGCCTTTCCAAGCCCAAGAAGGCAGAGGACAGTTATGCAAGGAAGGCCTTTGTTGAGCCAAGACTGATCAAGTCAAATAAGGTGTTTATCTTCCTGTCCAATCCTCTCCACCCTTACTGGTCAGATCAGTTCTTAGGAAACAGAATAACAGTTTGGAAACCAGTAAACAATTCTCAGATGAAGCTTACAGAAGAGAGTTGGGGATATAAAATCTATAGGAATTTATGATTATGAAATCATCTTTGGGTTTAGTTTATGTGGTTTGAAACAATGACTTCAATAGATGCAAGAACATGGAGAACAACATATAACCACACTTCAGTCTCCTTTGTGAAATTGGAAGAAAAACAGTAACTAATGCACTCATAAGCTGTACAATGTTTGGTTTTCTAGATGTGTATCAATACTCCAGTCCATGTGTGACTTCTATTAAGCCCTCAATAAATATTAACTGTGTTAATGTGAAGTCCTGAAATTTCTCTGTGGTCTACTTTATTTAGCAAAGAATTTCTCCCATGATTTATGCTGACTCAAGCTGGAAACCTACAAATGAGAGAGGCCAAAGAAAGCAAAGGGAAGCTGCCAAACTGAGCAGCCAGCTTTTACCCCTCCATTCCTAGGACCCACAGACAGGAGACCGGGGAACTGCCAAGCTTGCCTGAGCAAATCCTTTCTTCCAGGTTTGGCCTAAAGCAGGCAGCCCTGGCTCTTTTCCTTGTTTTGTTTACAAGTAATTTTCAAACAAAGAAAGAATTCCAAAGTCTTCTCCTATTGTTGGAAGAATGAAAATAAATATATAAACAAAAATAATAGTGAACAAACACAGAACTCTGAGTCACCACCCATTAAAAGCTATTGTGGGGCAGATAAAGCCTCTTCACAAACATGCAGAATAGCAGCAATATCTTGATAAATAAACCAAGGCTGCAATGTGCCTGTGCTGATAATAAGTAGCATGAAACTGCTTCTTCCACAAAACCCTGGAATTTATGTCCAGTCTCCCTGCATTGAAAACCAGAAAATTAACTCATGAAACCCATATATCAACATGTGGAGAAAGGGGAATCACAGTATAGAAATGAAATTAGCATGAAATTAGTTACCTCCAGGACATAAATACAAGAACTGACATTTTCCTGCATCATCTGTACCAAATGTCTTTGGAGAACACACTGAGCTTGGCCTGCAGTTGATGGCCTCTGTGATTTATTTCAACATTTTCTACCCTAGGCAGTTGTTTGCAAAGTCCTCCAAGTATCATTAAGATGAATCAGGAAACATAGGTAATTCCTCAAGAAAAGAATATGATCACAGGAAGACGCTGCTTATCCACAATGTGTCACTACAGCCTCCGCACTAGCACATCACTGTATTTATTAATCCATTGCCATTATTAATCCATTGCCACAGAGATTACAGCAATCTGATGTGGAGTGCTAATGAATTTTTGGCACATTTGGAAATTGTGACTGTCATTGCCTGGAGAGCCTCCTAAATCAACCTCCTTCTTAGTATGGTTGCCGTTTCCTGGTGTATATCACACTGAGAAATGGGTTACATGATCCATAACTTTAACTCTCTTGCTTTAGTTGATCTCATACTATGGATGTGTATCTCACAGTATGTGAATTATAGAGGAGCTAGGATGTAGTGACAGATAATTTAAACTTGAAACCGGTATGCCAGGGACCTGGAAGGAACACAAGAAGAGAAATACAGGCAAAAAGTCAAAGCAACTGGATGAGAGAATACAGCTGTTTGTGACCAGTCTAACACCAAATTTTTAGGGGAGTGTGGTATTTCATCGTTTGGAGAGATGGTTTTTTTCCCCGCTACTAAGAATTTTTGATTCCCACTTATTCCCTTCTGTAATTATATTCTCTTTAGTTTATTGGTAGACATGTTGTACCAAACGTGATTTGGTTCTATGAAATCTCACACTATGCCTGAGATAAGAGATGATAACTTGCCCTATAATAGATGCACAGCTTTGAGTCAGAAGATGGAAGTTGGCTTTCTGTTATTTGTTATTCACTTGCATTGAAAATTGCACTAAATAATTTAACTTCTATTTCATAGTTTCTCATCTGAAAAATAAGATATTTAAAAAGTCATCTTTCTAACTCATTAAGTAAGAACAAAATGAGATTTTCTATTTGCTCTAAATATGGTATCTAGAAGGCAGGAAGTAGACACCAACATGGATTCCTCTTGTAGAAAGGTAACTGTTTTTGGATAGACATGTAGAAATCAAAGATGATAAGAATCATTTCTCAAGACAGCCAAAACTCATCATCCTTTCAAAGATCATGTTTTAGGGCTGGAGAGATAGCTTGGCAATCTAAGTGCCTGCCCAGCAAGCCCAAAGACCTAGGTTTGATTCCCAGTACCGCAATGCCATGTAGATCCACACTGAGCCAACCACTGAAACCTGGTGAGGTGGTAAATGCCTGTAATACTAGCACTGGAGAAGCTAAGACAGGATGATCACTATGACTCTGAGTTGCATAGTGAAACCTTGTACCAAACAACAAATCAAACAACCCCTCCCCCACAAAGTTCACTTTCTAGGATCTCGCATCACTACAAATATTGAGATATTTGTGTCCTATATACTATGGCATCCTAGAGAGATTTTCCTGCATTTGCTCACAGAGGACTGTCTTAGCTTGAATCTATTCTATGATCTTTGGGCTCCTATAGTAAAGGACTACCAGTCAAGCTCTTTCTCATATCAAGATTCTTTGTGTTATTGAGGTTCTTTTTCTATTTTCTCCTGGGTCTCTTAAGCCTGGAGTCTATCTCTCTCTCTCTCTCTCTCTCTCTCTCTCTCTCTCTCTCTCTCTCTCTCTCTCTCTGTCCTCCCTCTTTCTCTTCCTTCCTTCCTTCCTTCCTTCCTGCCTGCCTGCCTGCCTGCCTGCCTGCCTGCCTGCCTGCCTGCCTACCTGCCTGCTTTCTTTTCTGGCTTCTTTTCTTTTGTTCTCATTCTTTTTTAATTTTCATTTTCTTTCTTAGTCTCATACCAAATAGGTATTTAATAATTGAGAGAATGTATTCAATAAGTGAGTGAATGAATGTGTAAAGCTACTACAAATTTGTAATTCCAAATTTCTAAGAGGACACATTAACAGATCCATTTCACATTTTTAAAGGAGGCTACTCCACTTAATTTCTGGCTGACTTAAAAACCTGTTGTCCATCAGTAAGTTGCCAGCCCCTTTCTGATCAGCTAGGGTTGAGATTGGAGCTAATTTCCCTGAGCCCGGGCATTCAGACCATCAAAGGTATGGGAGGTAGATACCTTAGGTGGGTCTGGAGTGGTTCAGCCGAGTGGTTCTTGGGCTTGCTGGTATACCAGTTTAGACTCTGCAGGCACAGAGAAACCACATGAAGCTCTTGGCTAAGAATCTCGGTTGAATCCTCTCTGTCCTCAGACAAAATTCTCATGATAGTAACATTTCAAAAAGTTTTCTGCATTGTATATTACATTTTTTGAGCAAATAATAACAATCATGTTTAATAGTTTTAGTATTCTCTATGACTCTGGAAACTTACGAGCATATTTATATAGCTTAACTTCTGGAATCTTCAGTGATTAACCTCTTATGTAGGTACTAGGATTGTATTCATTTTGTATGTGAGGAAGTGTGAGAATAGAGAGAAAACAGGTTATCTGAGGTCAGTCAGTGAGTGAGCAATACAACAGAATTTGAACTCAGGAAGTCTTTTTCTAGAGCTCTAAATAACAAGAATCATTTTTAGCTACTCACTCCACTGTAGAATCTAGTAAGAAATCTATACTTTCTTAAAATAACATCCTAATAAGGCTAAAAAATAAACTTTTAAAATGACACAATACGTGAAAAGTATTTTTGTTCAATATATATTTAAATACATTAAATATGCATTTGGTTCAGAACAGTTTTATACTTAAGGGCTAACATTTTTCTATGAACTCTGCATTTCTTTTTATAGGTACACACTACATATAACTTAAGTTTTCTGATCCATAGGTACAGAGCTGTCAGTTAAAGAGGTTGCCAGTTTTTGAAATAAGCAAATATCATGACCTTAAAATACTCCATATTATGTTTTTGCTTTAGATTTTGGCAACATTCCTTAACAACAAGTGCAAAAAAGTATCTGAAATAGTCCTAAATATGCTTAAATTTATACTTAATGCTATAGGCAACATATCATTTTATTGTCTATCTCTCCCCAGCACTCATAGTCCTAGGGACTGAACATAATGCTTTGCTATGCAGTGTAAGCACTCTACCTCTAAACTCCAAATATAGCCACTCCTTTTTTTAGCTATGTTTGCAATAATAATGTGAGCACATAAGGGAAAAGATAGATGCTAGAGAGGAGAATAATGCCTCACCACCCTTAGTACCTACCATATTCAAGGCACCATGTTGAATACTGAGAAAGGTGATGAGACACAAAGCCACCTTCCAGATTCATGTTATGTCACTATAAGAACATGAAAAATCAATATGTGAATGCTCCAGAATCTTTGTAATTTTTTTTTTCATTTTATGTATTACAGGGTTTCACTACACAGCTTGGACTCATAGTGATTCTACTGTTTCAGTTTCCTCAGAGGAGGGATTATAGACATGTGCCACAATGTCCAGACTCAGTTGCTGGCTCAATATTCCTAGGCACCAGGGCCAGTATGGAATCCTTTGTAATATTATGGAGTGCAGAAAGAAGCCAACAGTTGTTTAACTCTTGAACATTTGTAGCATTTTACTACTAACTGGTAGGAACTCTCTTAAAGAGAGCTGCATGCCTTTATTATTTTAAATTGAAAAATTTTTAAATTTATCCTGGCATTTTATAGAAAAAGCCTTATAGGAATGAGAGATAAAGTCTGTTTTTTTAAATAATAATATGTGGACTGCTGTTCCTTTCTCATTTAAATAGCATGCTGTTTCTTTTTTTTTCTTATTAGTTTTGTATATATGCTTTTTACAGAAGGCCATAACTTGCTTTAATGAATCTTGATTTCAGTCCTTTTAGTGAAGTTGTTCAAGGTCATCATGGTCCCAGATCCATCAATCATGTGTGTCTCCCAATTTCCTTTGTCAGTAGTACATACCAGTATGATAAATGATTCAATGTTCATATTCAGGAATCTGACTGGATAACTGTCACTTTATCTGTTGGTTATAATTCAAAAATTATTGATAAAGTTGTCTAAGAAAAGATATTAATGTAACTCAGTTTTACATATTATGAACAACAAATCTTGGGAACTTGTTAGTTTAAATAAGCTCAGTGCCGACTCTCGTTTCAATAGACTCAATGTGCCCTCCCTCAGGATATGCTGGATGTCTCAGGAGAGACATCACTCCTTTTTATTTTTCTTTTCTTTATTAAGGAGTACAAAAATAGTAAAAAAAAAAAAAAATTAAAAGTGGTACAGAATTTCACTAAGCAAAATAATAGGAATTCAACAATGGCTGTTATATTTCATAAAGTTGTCTTCAAATTAGTTGTTTAGATTCTCAGATATAAGCAGGTAAAATTGGTTTTATTGATTTATTTATTTATTCATGCTATGGCCAGCTCAGACTGCCCTGGTGATGGGGCTGGCGCAGCATGTGGTGCCAGGGATCAAACTGTGGTCCCTGTGGTTGCCTAAGCTTTCCCAAACAGACACTTTAGACCGCTGAACCACCTCACCAACCCATTTTCTGGGTTTTTTTTTTTTTTTTTTTGGTGGTACCAGGGTAAAATTGGTTTTAATAAAGTTATAGAGAAGAAAAAAAATTAATGTTAACTATTCCTTTCAATACAGTACAGAAATCAGCAGCACAATTATCTAAGCTATCCTGCATATATACATAAAGACATCGTTTTTTCCTGCCTTTTTCCTTTTGCTTTTGTCCTTATCCTAGGCACTCTTTCTTCATGAACAGATTCTTGCCCTTTCACAGTACCCATTGTATCATTCCCTTGAAGTAGCCATCCTAAAGCAGGAAGTGGTTGTGTATTAGGCCAAACACTACATGTTTACCTGTGCAGAAGTCAACTGCTCTACGGGAAAGAGCATTCATTAGCTGGGACTTTATTCTTATTCTCTTTGTGGAAGTAGTAAGTACTTACTTTAAAAAATTCACTATTAAATAATATTTTATTTATTAATCCAAAGAGATATACTATTTTTTACCATAATAGTAGAGGCTCATTATTAAAAATACAATAGAGAACATCAGCTTTTTTTTTTTTTTTTTTTTTTTTTTTTTTTTTTTTTTTTTTTTTT
>PVJA010054524.1:0-11544 GCA_004027025.1 Myocastor coypus
AAAAAAAAAAAAAAAAAAAAAAAAAAAAAAAAAAAAGATCCTGGAAATAGATGCTTAGGTGGAACTGCAGATGTTTATATTTTTTTTCAAGTACTTTATATAGGGCAGTGGTTCTCAACCTTTCTAATGCTGTGACTGCAATACAGTTCCTCATGTTGCGGTGACCCCAAACCAAAAAATAATTTTGGTGGCTACTTCAAAACTGTAATTTTGGGCCTGGCGGGATGGCTCAGTGGTCTAAAGCGCCTGCTTGGGAAAGTTTGGGCGGCTTCAGGGACCGCGGTTCGATCCTGGGCACCACATGCTGCGCCAGCCCTTCCCTCGGGGTGGGCTGAGCCGGCCATAAAAATGAATGAATAAACAAACAAAGGTTCTGAAACAAGAAAAAAATAAATAAATAAATTTTTAAAAAAATCTTTAAAAAAAAACCTGTAATTTTGCTACAGTTATGATTCAGAATGGCTTTAGGCAACCCCTGTGTTTTGGTCATTCAACCCCTGCTGGGGTCTTGACCCACAGGTTAAGAACTACTGGTATAGGGTGAAGGGAGGGTGTGAGCTGTAGCACTCTGTTTTTTTATTTTATGCATTTAATACAGTGTTTACAGGGTCTCACTACACAGATCAGACTAGTGGTGATTCTCCAGTTTTCAGCTTCCCAAGAGCTGGGGTTATAGATGCATGCCACCCCCCCCATCTCAGTCACCATCTCAGCGTGCCCCAGGGGCAGGGCCTGCATGGTCCCTGTGTCTGCCTAAGCAGGCGCTTTAATCCTCTGAGCTATCTGGCTGGCCCTTAGCTGTAGCATTCTTCTTCCTACAGTGGAGTGTATGTAGGGGTCGTCCTCTGATGCTCTGAGGTAGTTCTTGTTGTTAGAGGCAGCATCCCCTGACCAAATAGCTCCTGTTATTTCCCTAAGTAATTTATTACTTCTTTGGTGAGAGGTATGTGATCTCTAAATCTACAGTTTCTTGTTTAGCACATTTCACGCCCCTCTCCTTGCTTTTTGAGACAGGCTCTTGGGATGTATTCCATGCTGCCTTGGACTCACCTGCTTCAAGCCTCCAGAGTACTGGGGTTACTGGTATACCCCACCTAGCCATGCTTTTTTTTTTTTGTCTCCTCCGTATTAGAAATGGAACCCAGTGCAAGCTGAATTACATCTCTAGCCCTTTTTTATTTTATTTATTTATTTGAACTAAAGAACATTTATTTTTCACTAAGACTTTTTTTCCCCTGCATGGTGAGCTTCCCCAGTATCCGGGGCCAAGATGGCACACCCAGCATGTGGGGTTTGGGATTGAACTCAGATTCTTGTATTTGCCAGGCCAGTGCTTATGCCTCTGAGCTATCTCTCTGGGCCCCAGGACTTTTTCTTTTTTTTTTTTTTTGTCTTTTTGAGACAGGGTCTCGCTATGCAGTTCAGGCTGGCCTTGAGCTCACTTTTGTAGCCCAGACTGGTCTCCAACTCACAGCGATCCTCCTGCCTCAGCCAGCCTCCCGAGTGCTGGGATTACAGGCGTGCGCCACCACACCCGGCTTAACCCAGGACTTTTTCTTGAGAACATAATTAAACTTTGTCATCATCTCCTACCCTATCTTAAAAGATTAGTACTGTGAATGTTATAAAGCAGATAGGAACAATTCAAAGGACTGGAGCCAACATCAACAGGGAACAGCTTCTATCTGAATCATCATAAATTTTTTTTTTTTTTGTCTTTTTGAGACAGGGTCTCGCTATGCAGCTCAGGCTGGCCTTGAGCTCACTTTAGTAGCCCAGGCTGGTCTCGAACTCACATCGATCCTCCTGCCTCAGGCTCCGAAGTGCTGGGATTACAGGCGTGCGCCACCACGCCTGGCATAAAAATGTTTAAATAAAAAAAGAAAAAGGGTCCAATGGTGGTCTCGGATTGAGAAGATCCTCATACCTCACATTTCATCTAATGCATTCAATTGTGGCTAGAGTGTAACAAAACTGGAAGAGGCTGGCTGGACAGCAGTCCACCGCAGTGCACCGCACATGCCTGTGCTCCAAGCCCACCTTCGGCCCCTACTGTCTCCAACTCAGTTACTTGCCAGCCTGTTGTGCCTGCCGATGAAGGAGCGTGTAGATCTTCTCTTTGATCTGGTCTTTGTTATAAAGCTGGTATGCCTGGGTATCAGCTTGGTAAACAAGGCTACTGAGGTCTGCCAGATCATCAATAAAATCAAACAACTGACTGATATCATACGTGATAGAGCAGCTAGTGGGGTTCATTCTCTTCAGATGCTCTGCATACATTTTGTGAACACCTTCCATGCATTCATTGACAGATTCCTAGTCAGTGTAAGTTCTACTTTCTGGCCTCTTGGTAGGCCGCACCCGCAAAACAGTATGCAACATCTCGCCAAGCCCTTTGCAGCTGCACATGCCAACTCCCCTTTTGATTTTATTCTGAGGCAGGCTCTCCCTAAGTTGCTGAGGTTGGACTTAAATTTGGAGTCCTCCTTCTCCACCTCCCAGACTGCTAGGATTACAGGAATATGCCACTGTACCAAGCTAGCACATTTTGTTTTCTAGTTCTTTCTTCAGTCTGTGAGGGTTTTCTTTATGAACTTGTGAAGGATTCATCTGTGAATCGTGGTTACATCACTGGAGGTAGGTTCTGGGCTGGGTGTGCGCAGCTGTCAGCCCAACCTGGAGTTGGGGATTCAGGGAGCCTTTTAGCTTGTGTAGCTAAAGGATTCACTGTGGGCCCAGCAGGATGGCTCAGTGGTCTAAAGTGCCTGCTTAGGAAAGCTTGGGCGGCTGCAGGGACCAAGGTTCGATCCCCGGCACCACATGCGCCAGCCCTGCCCTCGGGGCGGGCTGAGCCGGCCATAAAAATAAATAAACAAACAAACAAAAGTTCTGAAACAAGAAAAATAAAATTAAAAATTAAATTAAAATAAAGGATTCACTGTGGACAAAAGCCTAACAGATCTGCAGGTCTCTTAGAGTAGTGTGTTTCCTCTTTGTGGGAGAGGAGTGGAAGACCTGCCATAGGACTCTCGGAGGGAAGTCTGAGGCCCTGGGTGGGTGTCTTGACATGGGTTTCCTTGCCTTAGCCATGAGGCCTTTGCCAGCATGGTCGCTATGGGAGGGGAGTGCCAAGAAGAGCGGGGAATAGGAGGCTTTTCCCAGTATGGCACTTGGACTTGGACCCCATGGATCTTGAGTTCGTACTGCTGCTGAGGTGAGCGGCCGCCTGAGTGTCTGGAGGGCTCCTCCAGTGTTCTCCCTGTGACTGCACTGATGAAGGAGGCCGCCCGTGCTCCATTGGTTCATGTTCTGCCCATGGCAGTGGGGACGAGGGAGCTGGGTAGCAAGTCCCGTGTGTGGGCTGGGCCTGGCAAGCACAAGGTCCTGCGTTTAATTTCTGCCCCCCCCCAAAAAAAAGAGCCCCTCATGTCAGCCAGCCTGGCTCACCATGTGGCATTTCAGGTCAGAGGGTGGCACTGTCTTAGTCTCTGCTAAAGGTGCTCTGAGGGAAGAGTGGTTTTCAGAGCACATTCTGTCTTGTTCCTAGGTTCAGATTTTTGAGAATTTAATTTTGGGGATGGGGGTGCTGTAAAAGTTTTCCTAAAAAACTAGCAAATGGTAAACTTGCCTTTGTGTGTTTGATCATAGGGCTTTCACACTGAGCTATACCCAGCCACAATTGATTGATTGATTGATTGCTGTACTGGGGATTCATCCAGGGCCTTCTCACTGAATTACAGCCCCAGTCCTTTAAAAACATTTGAGTTAATGATATGCTTAGATTTTAATAGGCGACCTGCTAGTTTTTAAATGAACAATAGAGTTTAAATCATGCTTATTCTCTACCAAATTATTTCTTGAAATGAAAAATCTCCGCTGTGCCATCAGCGTGGCTCAAGCACCAGATGGTTCATCTTTCCCCTGCCGCCAGGCTGCCGTTTGTGCAGGCTTAATGCTGCTGCAGAGCGCTTCCAGGGACCTTTAATCATCTCCACTAGATCTTTAAACACTAACCATTTATTTTCTCTTGAACTAGTCTTTATAGTAATAAATCATCCTTCATTTTGGGGGGTTCTTTATGAAGACCCACACAGTAACTGCCATTGCCTGAGATCTTGTGTGGCCCTGAGAGTGGACTAGGCGTTGCTGGTTATTATCTGGGAATTCAGTACCTCTGTTCCCAAAGCCGCAGCAGCGTGGAGGAACGAGCCAGCAGGATAAGGGACAGGCCTCAAAGGCATTTCACTGTTCTCAGTGTGCACCTTTCAGTGTGACTTGTTTTGCATTTAATGGAAGCAAATGTTTATATTGAGTATTTGTATCTATCTCTGGCATTTGAAGGGCCTACTTACTAGTTAGCCTGAAAATGGTCATGGCTCAGAAAACATAATTACATAGTGTTTCCTGGCTAACCTAACAGAGCCATGGTCCCAGCTTCTGCTGCCAGCCAGGCAGGCTGTATCCTCTGGCTCCACTTCAGGTGCTATAGTGGCCAGTCAGTCTGTGAAGCATCCTGGGCACAGGTGGAGGCCTATGTAAGGCGGTGGCAGAGAGGACAGCAGCTTATCAGTGGTCAAACAGCCCTCCGATCCATGGCCTGCAAGCATTGCTCTCTCGTGGGTGTTGTACAGATCCATGCAGCTCCTTGGAGGCCCTGTTGTGTGTTTCGCAGCTGGAGTGTTAAGGGTCCTCCACAACAGCGGGGATGGGGGTGGGGGAGAGGTGAGCAGGGGAATGTGAAGGGACTCAAGGTCACCTCCACAGCAGGACCTCTCGAGGCACAGCTGTCCCTCACACAAGAGGCTGGCATGGGGTCTTCTGTGTGCCTGGAAAAGGGAAGGATTGCCTGAAGGTGAGCTTTAGATGTACCACTCTTTCCTGTGTCACCCCAAGAACTATGTCAGGCCCCAGAGGGGCCACTGCTTCTTCTCAGATTAGTTCATTAGAAATATTTGCATTAGGAGCCTCGGCTTGATTGTGGATCAAGAACTTTGAACAACAAACAAATCATAAGGCCGATGGTGGAGCCTAGAATGTTGCCGTGAGGGGTTGCAATCTGGCCGGACTTCCCCTATAGGCTCTAGCATTGGGACTTGCTACTGGTCTGGGTTCAGTGACAGAGACAAGAACCTGCTCGTTTTATTGTAGCTTTCAGGCACCAACAATTTCTGAGAGGCCAAAGAAGCAACTGGCTGAGTGTCAGGAGTGACTCCCACAGCCGCCTCCTGGACCTGGGTCCCTGGGAGAGCTGCAGCCTCTTTAGTAACTGGGCTGTTGCCAGCTGCAGACCTGCTACCATCAAGACCTGCTGTGGTGCCAGGGCAGGTGGCAGGTGGCCACTCATAGATGCAGCCTACTACCCCCCACTCTTGAGCTGGTCCCACAGGAAGCAAGTGCTTCCCAGGGGGCTTGGCCACCACGGAAGCAGAGATGGCAGTGCATGCTGCAGCTCCTGCCTCCTGGGCCTCAGGGTCCTTGCTGAGGTATAGGCCTGGCCATCTTCAGCTAAGTGGAGGCTTATGAGTAGGGACATGGGAGGAGGGCGGATGGGCACTGGACAGAGCCCATCATGTTCTCTCCAAGTTCCTGCCCGATGTAAGAGGCATGCAGAATTTAGGGAGTCCTTGGGCCGTGGCATTTCGTGCATGACTCACTGAATGTGCACGGGAGTCTTATTCCTAAGGAATCTTTTTGTTTTCTTTTGTTCCTAATGTATTTGGTTGTTACAGGCTCTCGCTATACAGCTCGGACTCATAGTGATCCTCCTGTTTTCAGCTCCCCAGTGCTGGGATTACAGGCATGTGCCACTACGTGTAGTTCAGCCCGCCTGGGGGCATGTGGTGCCCGGGATCTAACTGCGGTCCCTGCGCTACCCTAAGCTTGCTTAAGCAGGTGCTTTAATCTGAGCTATCTTGCAGGCCCCAAGAAATCCATTATTGAGATTTCCTAAGGGGACAGTGACCCCAAAAGGGATAAGTACTACTAACCAGTTTATTAAGCAACCAGGCCCCCAGGTTCTGAATGTCAGGCAGACTGGGTTTGAGCCCTGTGTCTGCTACTTGGTGAGAGATCTTGGGTGTGTGATTTCACTTTTTAAGCCTGACTGTCCTGCTTTTGACATGCAGGTAACCTGGGTGAGAGCAGCCTAGGCAACACAGACACCCTGTGACAAAGAGGGGGAAGAGGAGAGGAAAGAGAAAGCAGAGGAATGCAGGAAGGGAGGAGAGGGCCCCAGGAAAGGGGCAGCCACTTTTCCTAATACAGATTTGAAAATAGAAGACCAACCAACCTAAGCTGGTTCCTGCTTGTGCTGGCTTTGGGATTTATGCTGGCTCTGAAAGCTGCGAAGGGGCTGGGAGTGTAGTCTGACTTCATTCTCCTCAACACTGGCAGCCCTGCCTGCAGCTGGCTTTCTCATTCAGTCCTCCTGAGGCCAAGTCTCGGCCTCTCTGTGCTTGCATTGGGTTGGTTTTTTTTTTTTTTTTGGGTGGTACTAGGGACCTTGTGCTTGCGAGGCAAGCACTTATTCCCCTGAGCTATCTCCTCAGCCCTTGTGCTTGCATACTTGAGTCACAGGAGAAATAGCCCTTTGCCTCGGCTTCCCCCACCCCAGTGCAGGGACCTTCAGGTGTCACAGTGGTGACTCTGACCATTTAATCCTTCAACTTTTAGGATGTTTTACATCTTTGAACACAACAATACTGGTACCTATAGACACTATTTGAGGATGGCTAGAAGCAGATGTTTTTGTCTTCCAGCCATTGAATATGTTTTACACTGCCATTTTCTCTTTTGGGATTACATTGACTGATTTTAAGACAAACATAAGTTTTTGGCAAAATAGGGAAGTTAGTGCTTCTGGGAGGGAGGTGAAGGGGATGTTTTTGTTGCTACCATTTGCAGATTTACCTTCAGATTTCAAAAGACAACAGTGCAGCCACATCCGCTCCTGGGACTGGGGTGACGTGGTGGCTGCTCAGTGTCTGCTTCTCCTTGCCTACAGAAGGGCTTGGGATTATGGGGTGTTTTAAAGAAACTAAAAGCAAAGTGAGATTCAGTGTTTTGTGTGCCCAGAGTGAGTGGGAAGGAGCTGTGAGGCTGGCTCTTGGCTCAGCTGCAGGGGCTGCGTGGGGACAGCTGTCAGCCCCAGAGGACGCCCCTTTCCCTTTGGAAGCTCAATTTCTTTTTTATTTTTTTTATTTTTTTTATTTTTTGGCTTTTTGAGACAGGGTCTCACTGTGCAGTTCAGGCTGGCTTTGAGCTCACTTTTGTAGCCCAGGCTGGTCTCGAACTCACAGCAATCCTCCTGCCTCAGCCTCCCAAGTGCTGGGATTACAGGCGTGAGCCACCACGCCCGGCTCAATTTCTTTTTTAAAAAAAATTTTTAAAAATTTATTTTATGTTTTTTTTTTTTCTTGTTTTCAGAACTTTTGTTTGTTTACTTATTTTTATGGCTGGCTCAGCCTGCCCTGAGGGCAGGGCTGGCGCAGCATGTGGTGCCGGGGATCGAACCCTGGTCCCTGCAGCCTCCTAAGCTTTCCTAAGCAGGCACTTTAGACCACTGAGCCATCCTGCCGGGCCATGGAAGCTCAATTTCATATGGAAGACTGGAGGAGACTGGAGCGGATTATGGGAAAGCACAGCGCCCCCCACCCCACGCATTCCCTGGTCCCCCAGAAGTTTGCCCTCAGATCCATAGCTAGGAGGGGTGCTACAGTATCACCTCCTCAGGAAATACTGTCCGAGGACTGGATGGCTGCTCACCACAGGGAGCTGTGTGGTGTGTTGTGGACTGTACAGGGTGCTGTGGTACAGCACGTCCCTCATGTTCTGCAGAGTGACTGAGACAGGGTCCTTCCTGATTGTAAGGTCACTCATGGCAGACCCACTTCATCAGGTGAGCAGGGTCAGAGTTCAGGGTGGCCTGGGGTGCTTCACCAGGGCAATGCCCCTCAGCGTTCACCCTCCGGTGTGTGAGCTGATGCCACCTGTCATGGTGGTCCTGGCTTCCTTGGCTGTGTGTGTAATAGCTGTTGGCGGCACACAGTTTCTTTCCCAGGGCTCAGCCCCACTTCTCATCTAGGGCCTGTGCAGGGAGCCTGTCTCGAACAGCAGTGGTTTGGCTTTAAGGGTTTGTGTGACCAAGAGACATGTGGTAAGTCACCTTGTGCTTGGCTCCCAGACACCGGGATGAGCCTGTCATCTCCTCGCCCGCTGAGCACTGCTCTTGGGCTGCCTCTTTCATCTCACTGCTTCCAGAGCTCCAGCTGTTACATGGAATTAGGCCCCTTCACAGAGCTCTGCTCTGGCATGGGAGTTGGTGGGGGGCCCTGGGCTCTGGGTTCTTCCTGTCTTACCAAGACCTCATTTATGTGCCAGCAGCTCTAGGAGCCGGGCGTTTTCTGCTTGTGAGAGACCCGCAGTGTCTGGGAGTGGCCATTCTGCTTGGCATGAGGATAGTGCGTCCTTAGCATGTTGCTCTCCTCTCGGGGGTGGGGAGCATTTTTCTTACACATTTCAGGGGCTTGTGTTTACCATCCCCCCACCCTCACCCCTGTTTTTGGCCATTTGCAGCCCTTGGTGTGAGCTTGATCAGTAAGCCTGGAGGCCAGTCCTTCCTGCCCTCCTCCTCTCTTTCCTTGGGAGGGAAGCTGCTTGTTTTGAAGCATTAGTAAGGCTCCAGGAACAAAGACAGAAATGTCAGAGATGTCTCCAGCTTAGCTGACTTCCCTCTCTGTTCTTCTTAAAGGCGGTTGTTGGGCAGCGGCAGGTGAAGCCACCTGCTGTCACCCAGCACGGAGAGCAGTGCCTCTTCCTTGCCACCTTGGGTTCACTATTGCAGTGTGATCGTTTGCTGTGAACGTCGAGAGTCTTTTTCCTCTGATAAGCTAAGTCTCTGTTTAGGGAATGATCCAGGCCATTCCTTCAAATAAGTGTTTTTTTAATAGATGGAAAAGTTTTGGGTTTTAAAACAATACTGTCGGGGCCTGGGGCAGGCTGAGATGGCCTGGAAGTGGTACGGACCTGTAATCCCAGTGCTTGGTAGGCTGTAAACAGGATCACTACAAGTCTGATCTACATAGTGAGACCCTGTACTAAATAATATATATTATATATTATATATTATATATGTATGAGATAAATGCTCATCATTCTAAAAATCATTTTATTGATGTGTTTTACATATGCTTATTGATACCATCATAGGGAATTTGTACCCATCCAGTCTTACTCTTTGCTTGCGTCCCCTCCAGGCCCTCATTCACAAAAACTTGTTCCCGTTCTTTCCTCCTGCTTTTTGCTTCTCACTTTCTTTTCCTCTCCCACCTTCTTCTCATTTGAACACTTTCTTCCTGTTTTCCACAGTGACAATATACCCTGGTCCTTACTTGCACTTTTTGGTTTCTCATGCCCGAGAAACTACATGGTATTCACACGTGTGTGTCCGAGATATTCACTGAAGAGTGTGCTCTCAAGGTGCTTCCATGTAGCTAGAGATGTCTCAAACTTATTCTCCATGGCAGAGTAGTATTTGGCCTCAGCAAAGCCCCACATCTCTACCCATTTGTTGGGTGGTGAGCGTTTGGGCTGTTTCCTAGCTTTGGCTGTCACAGACTGTGCTGCTGTAAACATGGGAGTGCACGTATTGCTGTGGTGTGATGCTTTTCATTCTTTTAGGAAGATACTAAGAAGGGGACTAGTTGGATAAAGTGGAACCTCACGTTTCAGTATTTTGTGCCATCTCCACGCTGATTTCCACAGTGGTTGCAAGAGTCTACACTCCCACCAACAGTGGAGAAGGAATCCTTCTTCACCCCAAACCCTGCCTGCACTTGCTATTGGTTGATTTCTTTTTTATTTTTTTTTTATAAAATTTTTATTTTTTTTCTTGTTTCAGAACTTTTGTTTGTTTATTTATTTATTTTTATGGCCGGCTCAGCCTGCCCTGAGGGCAGGGCTGGCTCAGCATGTAGTGCCGGGGATCGAACCTTGGCCCCTGTAGCCACCTAAGCTTTCCTAAGCAGGCACTTTAGATCACTGAGCCACCCTGCCAGGCCCAGTTCTTCCTGTAGTAAGATGAAATCTCCACATTGTTTCAGTTTGCGTGTCTCATGTTGAACATTCCTTCCATGTATATATTTGCCAGCCGGGGAGATAGCTCAGTGGAATAAGTGCTTCCCTGGCAAGCACAAGGTCCTGAGTTCAATCCCTGGTACCGCAAAACAAAACAAAAAACAAACCTGTAAAGAAGGTGAGGGCCATGTATTTATTTGTCATTTCTGCTTCATTTGAGGGTTATGTATTCATTTCAGAAGTCCATTTTAGGATTGGGTCTTTAACTTGGGGGGGAGGTCTGGGTTTTTAAGTTTTTTATGCATTCTACATACTAGTCTTTTTCCTGAAGAACAGCTGGCAATTTTCCTTTGCCCACTCTGTGGGTCGTCTCTTCACTCTGGTGGTTTTCTTTGCTGTGCAAAAGCTTTCTAGTAAGATGAGATTCCAGGTTGTGATTCTTTATGGTATTGCCTGTGCTAAGGTTTTGTTTATGAAGTCCGCCAACATTGATGTCTTCAAGAATTCTACCTGTTCTGGGCCAGCCAAATAGCTCAATGGATTAAAGTGCCTGCAAAGAGGCACAGGGGCCAGGGGTTTGATGCCCAGGCCTGCCGTGCCAGACCTGCCCCCTGGGGTGCACTGAGATAGCAGTTGAGACTGGGCATGGTGGCGTGTGCCTATAATCCTCTTGGGAAGCTGTAAACAGGTGGATCACTAGGAATCTGATCTAGTAGTGAGACCCTGAACAACTTGTGGACCCTTCCCTAAAATAAATTAAAGAAAAAAGAGTTCTGTCTGTTCTTTCTTCTAGCATATTTAGTGTGTCTGTTTTAATATTCAAATCTTTGATCCAGTTTACTTGTAGTTTAATGCATGGTGATAGACATGGGTCTAGTTTTAACCTTTGGCATGTAGAAAGCCAGTTTTTGAGACACACTAAAGAGTCTTCCACTGAAGGTTTTTTGTTTGGCTCCTTTGTCAAAGATAAGATGACTGAGTATGTTTGCAGTTGTGCCTGAATCTTTCAATCTGTCTTATTGATCTTCATGTCTGATATTTTTGGTCTGTTTTGTTTTTGCCGGTACCATGCTGTTTTTATCATGGTCACTTTGTAGTATAATTTCAAATCAGGCATTTTGATACCACCTGCCTTGCTTTTGTTGCCACAATTGCTGTTGCTCTTCTAGGTCTCCTCTGGTTCCAAGTGACTTCTAGGACTGCTTTCACTATTTCTGTGAGATATGCTATTGGTACTTTGATTGAAATTGCATTAATTTGGAAATTACAACCATTTTTCACTATATTGGTTCTTCCTACTCAAGAACAAAGGATATCTTTCTGTTTTCTAATGTTCTCTTCAATTTTATTTTTTAGAGTACTGTAATTTCTTAAAAGTCTTTTACTTCCTCAGATGAATTTATAGGTATTTCAGTTTTTTGGGTGCTATTGTGAAAGGTGTGGTTTTCTTGTAGAGTTTAGCAGTAAATC